>CAIGQZ010001210.1:8504868-8550960 GCA_903798205.1 Danio tinwini
CCCTTTATTAATCTGGGGTCGCCACAGCGGCATGAACCGCCGACTTATCCAGCATATGTTTTACGCAGCAGATGTCCTTCCAGCTGCAACCCATTACTGGGAAATATATATTTTAACAGTTATTACTATACAACTATAATTACCACAAATTACCAGCACTTTATGGTTTAAAAACAATATATTACTTATTATAAATTAGCTATTAGTATAATATATTATATAGTATTTAAATCATTAATAAAAAAAATATTTAAAATTAAGCAAATAAATACTATAATTGCTTGAGTAAAATATAGTGTTCACATTTATTAAATGTAAAAGATTTAGATCAGATATAAAAAGAATAGATAAGTTATAAAAGATATAAAGATGTATTATTGTCTATATTAACTTGCTATTATTTCCTTCATTATAAATGAATCCATTATATACATTAAAACTGTCCAATTTAGATTGTTCAGCAAGGCCAGCAATCGAGTATCTGCTATACTGACTCTGTCAGATAAATAATGACTGATCATCATCTATGATGTCTGATAGAAAACTGTTCAGTCTATTATATTGAATGGCGATCGAAAACAACGCTCCCTATTCGCCCGCCTCGATTGCAATATTTGTGAAACAGTAAACACTATTGTTTATTGTTTACAATATTTATCAACAGTATATATAAAAATATATTAATGACGATGTCTGAGAAGTGCATTAACAACATTAACATCCAGCGTAACCATATATGGTTTGCCTAGATCGTGTGTGCTGGATTGTCTGTGGTTCTGTGGTTCTGCAGCTGGATATTATTGCATGGAAAGGATCTTTACTTAAAGTGTGCATGAACCTGAAACTGCAACCATTTTCTTCTCTCATATTGTCGCAGTTCCTATAGAACCTAACTATTAAATGAGCAAACAGTGGGCGTGGCTTGTTTTTTTTTTCTACTGCAAGCTGATTGGATGTAGTAAAGTAGGCGTTCCATTTGGAAAGATCAGGAAAAGGGTTTGGGTAAAGTTATTACAACCTAACAGACTCCTATTGCTCACTATTTTTGTTTGTTGTCAGTTTACAGCTGAAGGGGCGTGGTTAAGTGTGTTAGCCCCGCCCAATACCTCAGACAGACCTAATCTGAGAATTAAACTGAAAACAAACAGGAAGTGCATTTTCAGATTTAAAATAAACAATACAAGGGCAAACTATTGAGTTTTTTTGCTTAATGACATGCACAGATTAATGTGAGCTAACAAAATCAATACGGTTAGTTTTGATTTCATGTCTACTTTAATATTAATGTATTGTTATTGCCAGAATATACCAGTGCAGCATATGAGACTGGTTTTGTTTTCACATGTTTGTAGTATGTGCATTTGTTGGTACACTTTTTTTTTACAGTATATATATAACACAAGCAACCGAAAAAGCACTGCTGTAAGAAGTGAAAGAGACTGTAGAAGTGAAGCTAACACCGTGAGGTCTGCAGGTCATGTTTTGTAGAGCTGCCAGGAAGTAGATGAAGATGGCGAAAGAAGAAACATTGCAGCCTTTCAACAAACGGTCTGTCAGTTTTAAGAAGATCCTCATGTTTTTCTTTTGGCTCACAACAGGTAAGTGTTCTCAGTTTATTATTTACAGATTATTCATATGTTTTGATGACAAGTTCAGCTGTATGACATGCTATATTCCATCTAAATCTATTTTAAGTAACAATCTGATCACTATTTAATTAGGAATGTTTATTATGCCACTGGATTAGTTCAGATGAACACATTTAGGGTTACAAGTGATTAAAACAGATAAAAATTGAAAAGCAAATAGTGAATTATCACTCGGTGTAAAATATTGTATTTTGCAATTTTTTTATTTTTTTATTTATTTAAACTTTACACCCTGATTTAAAGTGTCAAATGGTATGAGTAAGTAATGTTTAAAAAAAGAACATGTATATATATATAATAACACATGTAGGTGTAGAGTGTGTGTGTGTTATGATATACTCATAAAAGTTGATTATTTCTTCATTTAGGATCTGAGTACAAAACTGCATCAGCAAGTAGAGCGTTAACAGTTCAGACTGGAGGATCTGTTGTTATTCCCTGTTATTATGACAGAAAATACACAGAACACAAGAAATACTGGTGCTTTGATGCCAAAGAATATTTCAGTTCCTGCTCTATTCTGTTGTATACTAATGAAACCAAAGGAAAAGTGTCGGTGATTGATCATCCGGATCAGAGTTTCTTTACTGTGACTATGAGAAACCTGCAACAAGAAGACACTGGAGCTTACTGGTGTGCTGTGGAAATTGGAGGAATTTTTCAACTGGATAAGAAAGAGCAGCTTCATCTCTTAGTTCAATCAGGTATGAGACCCGATTCACATTCAAATAGAAAATAATTTTAGTTCCAGATGAATCACAGTCTCTAATGTCTGCTGTCCGTGTGTTTCAGCTCCTGATGTGTCTGTGTCGAGCAGCAGTGTATCTGGACATGAAGGTGGTAATGTCAGAGTTCAGTGTTTCTACAGTTCTGAATACAAGAATGAACTCAAACAGTGGTGCAGATATAAAGAACAGGTCTGTTACGGAGTGGAGAGACTCAACGCATCCCAGAATCCATCAGTGCAAGTCAGAGATGATGGTGAAAGCTCCTTCACTGTGCTGATGACTGGGCTGACACTCTCTGATTCTGGATGGTATTCCTGTTATGTAGAAGGAAAAGAGGCTTTAGTTCAGCTCACAGTCACTGAAGGTAAAACTCACTAATACCATCTATACAGGTTTTCCTGTTTGAGAAAGAAAAACTGTTCTGCATTTTTATTGTGCAGCCTCTTCAGAAAATCAGCAAGTCTTTGATTTTACTGTTTCCGAAGCAAAAGCAGGTATGGGAGATTTGTACAGGAGGGTTTATCAAAATCATAGTTCTTTTGATTTATTTATTTTCTTCTTTTTCAGCAGAAGTCAATTTGGAAGTGTTTGGAAAAAATGGGTTGGTAGTTATCTTTTTTTTGGCTTTACTTATATTTAGTATGTAATATGTATTTATTATGTATTTTATCACTTATATTTAGTATATAATATGTTTACACTATATTGCCAAAATTTTGGGACACTCTTCCAATTTACCAAATTCCAGTGTTCCAATCACTTTCATAGGCTCAGGTCAATTAAATGGAGCATCTGGGTGTGCTGACTGCTGTTACAAACATTTGTGATAGAATGGGTTGCTCTCATGGGTTCAGTGAATTCGCATGTGATACTGTGATAGGTTGCCTCCTGGTCAATAAGTCCACTCATAAAATTTCCTCACTACTTTCTTATTGGTTAATTAATGATGATGTGATTTGAAACAGGTGATTGTAATTATGATTTGGTACAAAAGCAGCATCCAAGAAAGGTCTAGTCCTTTAGGAGCAAAGATGGGCTGAGGATAGCCAGTTTGCCAACAAATATGTGAGAAATTTGAGATTTTATAAAACAATGTTCTTCAAAGAAAGATAGAAAAACATTTTGATATTTCACCTTCAACAGTGCACAACATTATTAAAGGTTCATGGAATCTGGAGGAATTGCAGTGCATAAACGACAAGGGAGCAAGCCTAAGCTGAACAACCGTGCTCTCTGATCCCTCAGGCGACACTGCATCAAGAATCTTCATTCATCTATGAGTGATATCAACACATGGGGTCAGAACTACTTCGGCATACCTTCGTGAAGTACCACAATACGTAGTAACATCCACAAATGCCAGTTAAAGCTGTAATGTGCCAAAAGGAAGCCCTATGTTAACAATGTCCAGAAGCGCCATCAACGACTTTGGGTTCGGAAGCATCTGGCATGAACCATCACACAGTGGAAACGTGTACTGTGGTCCGATGAATCAGTATTTCAAGTATTGTTTGGAAGAAATGGACGGTGTGTGCTCCAGACCAAAGAAGAAAGGGATCATCCAGACTGTTGCCAGCAACAAGTCCAAAAGCCAGGGTCTGTCATGGTATGGGGTTGTGTCAGTGCCCTTGGCAAAGGCAACTTGCACATCTGTGATGCACCATTAATTCTGAAAAGTACATGGAGATTTTGGAACACAATATGCTGCTGTCTTTTCCAAGGACGCCCATGCATATTTCAACATGCAATGCGAAACCACATTCTGCACACATTACAAATTTCTGGTTGCAGAGAAAGATGATACAGGCACTTTACTGGCCTGCCTGCAGTCCTGACCTATCTCCAATAGAGAATGTGTAGTGCGTTTAAAGTGCATAATGCAGCAACAAAGACCTTGTACTGTTGCCCACCTTAAGACTTGTTTGCAGGAAAAATGGGACAAAACCACACCTTTGACACTTTATTGCTTAGTGTCTTCAGTCCCTAAAAAGCAGAAGTCATCAACTTTCTGCAGGGTCAAAATCTCCAAATGTCATGTGGCCTTTTGGATTAGCTCAAGAACAGTGAGAGAGCTTCAGGAATGGAATTCCATGGCCAAGCTTTATATCACTAAGTACAATGCAAAGCGTGTGTTGCAGTGGTGTAAAACACACCAACACTGACTCTAGAGGGGGAGGGGTTATATGGATTGACCAATCATTTTTCTGTATATGGCAATCTGATACATGGGTCTGGAAAAAAGTACTTGCTGCATTGTGCCAAGTGTACATTTTGGTGGGGGGTGAATTATGATGTGGGCTTGTTACAGTAAAAGGAGCTTTAATGCTTCAACTTACCAAAACATTTTGTACAATTTCATGCTTCCAGCTTTGTGTGGACAGTTTGGGCATGACTGCGACCCAGTGCTCAAAGCAAAGTCCATAAAGACATTTATGAAGAGTATGATGTGGAGAAACTAGACTGGCCTGCACAAAGTCCTGATCTCAACCTGAATGAATACCTTTGAGGATGAATTTGAGCGAGACTGTGTGCCCGAGGTTATTATCTCATGTCAGTGCCTGACCTAAGAAAGAACAGAAGAATGGTCAGAAATTCCCATAAACTCTATACTTTTTTCAACACCTTTCTGGAGGAATTGATGCTGTTATTGCTGCAAAGGGTCAGCTACCTCTATATTAAACTCTCCAAATTAAGATTGGGATGTCGCTGAAGATGTCCCAAAAGTATTGGCAATATTGTGTATATTTTATAAAATATTTTGTGTTTATTTTGTTTTCTTACATATACATTTTAAACCTGTTTAACTAACTATTGATTCTCACAGGCATTATGGGTATCTGGAGGTGTGGGTTCCAGCAGTTCTGCTGCTGTTGCTGATTGCGCTTGCTGTGTCAACAATAATATTGAGAAAGAAACGCAGTCAGTATTAATGACTTTTAATTATTTGACAGAACTTTTAAAAACATGAAAATAGCCTGGTAGCATAGCTTAAAAAACATATTTTAAACTATATATATATATATATACATACATACACTAGTGTGGCAGAATTCATCAGTCATTGCATTTAGATTTTTTATTTTATTTTATTTGTTTATTTGGCAGGCACAGTGTACATTAATTATCATTTCTGCAAATGCACCAGAATTAGCCAGAAGGCTATTTTTCATCTGTTGTCCCTGGACAGATGTTAAAATTGTCAACCTAAAAACAAGACAAAAATTATACAATCAATTAAGCATAGTTAAGAAGCACTAAAAACGACATAGTTATGTAGATCTTAATAAAACATGTATATGAACAAATTCAACTAAAAACACCAACATTGCACATGTGTATTTATAAAGTGTGTGTTTTATTGATGTCTAACTGTCTAAAAGAAGAACTGATAAGATCATTTGTTTTCTCACTAGCAGACAGACGCAATGACACAGATGCAAACAGAGAGAAAGCCTGTGAGATGGTAAGTCTGAACTAAAATACTGTTTAATTAAAGCTGAGAGACAGAGAGAAGCGTTCAAATGTGTTTTATTAGCAGGAAAATGTTAATCAGTGTTCAGAAACTGCAGAGAATGATGTGAGCTACAGCTCTGTCACAGTTATGCCTAAAACTGAAGCAGTGAGTGAAATCAGCTGAATACAACATGATCAGAAACATGAGTGTAACTGTTAGTATTCTTCTTAATATTCCTTTTCTTCCTCTGCAGAGAAATTATGTGACCTACAGCTCTGTCACAGTTAAGCCTAAAATGAAAGTAAGTGAAATCATAAAAACATGCTTAAAGGAGGATATCTCATTTGTTCTACATATGCAGAAACATTAATGTCATAGTTTGTGGTGTTCTTAACACATTTTTTATTTCTCTCCAGTGGAGTCCAGTATTAGCAGAGGATCAGGTGATCTACAGCTCTGTGCACAAATAGATGAGATGTTACAGGTTTGCTGTTAATAATTGCTGGTATAAAAATACTCAAACACTGAACTTGATTTCATCTCATTCTTTTTTCTTCTCATCACAGGTTGTTCTGCACTGAATAAACCTTAAGGAGAAAAAAGATCAACAGCGCTGAAATTGAACAAATATTTTTTAATGCTACTAATAATCTCAAATGCAGTCCAAAGCAACACATTTAATTCAAATTTTATTTATACAATAACTTATATATATTTAGCATTATAATGTCCTTAGAAGTGTACAAAGGAAGCAGTTTACTCTGTAATTAAACTTCCGTTTTAACATTTACTGAAAAAAAGGGTGTAAATTGTTGACTGCCAAATGGATAAAGCAGTTGTAATGTGCTTGCTTTTGTGTGTAACAATGCATTTTGAAAAATCTGGTAAAACTGTATTATATTTTTGGTTCTTGGTCATTTGATGACCAAACCATAAAGGGGGTCATACACCAGAAGCGTCTCGCCACGTCTCGCATTGTTTTGCCACGAAGCGCCACGCAGCATCATGCATTAAAAAATTCTAAACATAGGTTTCTATTAGGGTACACACACCAGCACCGCAAGTTGGCAGCTGCTCGCAGCGCCCAGCCACGACTCAAGACACTGTTCATATTTCTGCTGTGCCACAGTGCTCCCTCTGAATACTTTCATTAAAGAGCCCCTATTATGGGTTTTTGAAAATGACCTTCCATGTAGTGTGTAACAGCTCTTAGTGAAGTGAAATATCCAGCTAAAGCTTAAATCTGAAAGTGGACAGTTTTTAAAACTATTGATTCATCTATAAAAGAGTCGGCTCATAGTGGTTTAAATGAATCGTCTTGATAACGAATCTTTAGCCGTTTCGGCGTGACGTTGTCGCGAAACATAATGGTTGCGCGCACAGACCCGGCAAAATTCAAACCTGCGGCCCCGCCCACTAACACAGCAGCAAGACGCTCATGAAGACGCTGTGTTTACCTGGATATTATTGGAAGTGTGAGGGAAAGGAGTCGTTCAGAAATCTGCATGCTTAGTTTCTGCCTCCATCTTGTAATGGACCTACAAGACACCAGGGGTGCAGGCAAAATAAGGACAAAATATTAGGTACACCGGCTGGCTGCTGAACGCTAGAAAAGGCTTGCGAATGGAGAGCGGGAGCCCGCAGAGATAGCTTGTCAGAGGACAGAGGATTCTACAACCTCCCGGCTGGGGATGTGATCGTTTAGAAAAGCAGAGTACAGGTAAGCCCTTAGAACATATAGCAGTTCACGGAGGAGGTGCCACAGCAATGATTGCAAATAGAAATGATCTACATGTTTTGTTACTAGTAACCGCGTGTACTGTATCAGGTTAACTCTTTATATTCTCATATCGCGTCTAATGCAATGTTGTAAACGCGGCGCGTGCTGCTTTGTTTACAGATTTAAATGCTTTCGTGAGCTCGTTCCACTGCCGTTTGTCGTTGCTATGGCCACCGTTAGCTTATCCTGCACACGTGCAGCGGTCAAGGTTCAGAATAGTTCAGCTTTTGCTGCTGTGAGGATTAAAACTGAATGTGTGTCATACTTAACATAAGCAATAAGCTTGTGTTTAACTGCACTGCTTTTGGCGCTGAGGTGTCTGAATAACACTGTTGAGAACTGGGTACTGTTTACTGTGGTGTTAGTAAGTTTACTTTGAAGCGTGTTTCGGGCGTCCGCTGTGATCGGTTCCTATACCAATGTTGGCGACCCGGAGGCTTTATAAACCATGCTGGGCATTTTACTGTCTCGCGCTGAACGCTGTCGACCAATCGCAACAGGCTGCCATCGGTCCAATCAGCGCAGATTAGCTTCACGCTAAGCAGGGGTTTGGGAACAAATGAATCGCTGAACGATTCATATGGGAGTCAATGGGATAATTAGGTTAAAATAAATGCATATTATAAGACCATGAACGTGTTTTTTGACCTTGCATACATATCAGTATGTTGTTGGAGACCGATAAAACCGAAATATGACCCTTTTCAATGTGTAATAGGGGCTCTTTAAAACTTAACATGCGAATGTGCGCGTTTGGTGTGCAATATTTTCAACTGTCATGCACATAGAGTGTGCGACTCGCTTAAGAAGAAAAGGAATCTTTTGTTATGCAAAAAACAAAATCTGTGAATTCCAAATGATTCTGAATCACAGGGGTTTGAATCAGGGATCTGTATGAATCAATTGAATGATTGATTCATTTACCAATTCATAAAGTCATCAGTCACTTGATTCATTCCTGAATTAATCTAAATTTAATCTTTTAAATTAAGTCTTTTTAAATAAACATTAATCCCTGACTCTCTTCTGGCAAACCCAATTGTATCAAGTGCAACATGTTCACGGATTAACTTGTTGATCATGGACCAACATTCCGATCAACCAATCAGATTTAAGGGACACGTTTGTAATTATAAGCCCCTTTCACACATACAGACCTTTCTCTGTAGTGTCTGTATGTGTGAACAGGCCCTTTTTGAAAATACCGGTAAATTTATTAGACAATTTTCCGGAAAGAGAAGTTGTAACATTACTGGTAATTTGCTGCAGAAGGACGATTGTCGGAAAGAGCGTGTTCACGCTTAGAACGCACTGACGTGAGACGTCTACTCCAGCCAATCAGAACATTCAGACACATTCACATCCACACTGTTTATAAAAATAAAAGCCTTTGGGTACTTTTCCAGACACATTCAGCTGCTAGATGTTAGTCAGATAACGTTTCTATGTTCCTTCTTAATGCCAACTGTGTAAAAAAAAATTATAGATAAAATGCTTATGATAAACCGCTGTTTGTTTACCTTCAAGCTCTGCTTGACAAGTGTGCATGTAAAGTGCAAGCCAGCACACACACATACTATAAACATCTCGACAGTGAAAGTGTTCCTCCATTGTCATACAAGCTGTTCACAATACTTATCCATTCACAGAATTTGTAATGTAGTCAAATGTGTAAATTTTTAGCTGCGGTTAGTGCTTCTGCCTTTGGATGTCTGGGATAAGCTGCATTAATGCTAAAGCTTTAAATAAAAGTAAAACCATCAATCCGGATCCCTATTACGTTTACAAATACAATCTCAGCCATTTATAAATCATTTCTGGTTAATGATGTCAGAATTTAAAAGCATTTTGGAATAGATGTGTGAATGGTCTTTTCCAGAAATATTCTGGAACGTCCTTGCCTGTGTGAACAGCGCTTTTTGAACAGCGCTTTGAATTCACCAGTAAAGTCGTTCTGGTAATTTTCTGAATATTTACCGGTATCGCTGTGTGAAAAGGGCTATAGTTTAGTTTAGTCTTGTAATCTATGTTCTATAGGTTGGGCTATGTGCTTATAGATCATTATTAAGCTATTATTTTGTCTTATTTTAGCAATTATTTACAGTTATGATTAAGTTCAGGGGATTAGTTTAGAATTACATTTTCGAACAGGAATGATGTTCCAGGACACAAAGTATGTTGACCCCGGAACATGTCTATCTGACTTTTGTGACAATAACACAATTTAATCATATACAAAATAGAGTGAGCTTTGGTGATAGCTAAGGGAATATTTGCATACTACAGTATCAACTTGCTTGAAATGCAGAAAATTACATTACATCAGAAACGTACATTTTTTTGTAGCTCAGCTGTCTGAAATGGAACACACAGGATTGTGGGATATCAAAGGCGGTGTGGTTAAATCTATTCTGCCTTCAAAATTAGATCATAAAAAGGTACGTCCTGAGACAGGAAGTGAAGCAGATTTTGGATTCAGTCGTGCATTGATCCCTTTCTGCCTTTAAAAGAAGCATTTTAGAGCTTTCAGTCACAGCCAGCTTCTGTGCTTGATGAATGTGATTCACCAACGCAATCTCACTGCAATTTTTAACTTTTTGATTTTTAGGCTAATTCGTATGAATTCTTACTATCTAATTTGTACAAATTAGTACGATTTGCTCATCACCCAATGACGGTTGATGTTAGGTGCCACGCCTCCTTTTTAAAATTGTACAATTTCGTACGACTGAACTCGTACGAATTAGCCACTAAACTGACAAAACGTTAAATACTTACGTTTCCTCGTAAGATCAGGCTGGATTCCCAGGGGTTTCTCATTTATTTACACTGTTGAATTACATTATGGGAGCTTGATCTTTGCTAAGAGAGTGTTGATATTCAAATTTGACTCTTGAGTTTAACAAAGACTTATCACCTTTCTAATAGTTTAGCACAGTATATTGTTGTAAAATATATAAATAAATGACCAAAATTTACATGACCAACCAGGAGAATACATAATTTTAGCTTAAAATGACAATAAAAATCAAGATTAATGTTGCAAAGCATAGATTGAGGTCACTTAATGCAATTTCAAAAAATGTATAAATAAATGACCATCAATCGTGAAACAGAGGCTACGTCCAAAACCGCATACTGTACTTCCATACTATACAGTACGCTAAAATCAGTATGCGAGCCGAGTAGTATCTCCGAATTCATAGAATTCGAAAATCAGTATGCGAGAAGTAACCGGATGACTTACTATTTCCGGCGAGATTCTGGTGCGCATCCTATGCACGCTGTGCTGTCCCATAATGCTCCGCGAGAGAATTCATGAATGCGAGTGAATTGACGCAACTGACGCAGGTAGTTCACTTGACCATGACAAAATGACGGATGTAGTATACTATTCATACTTCTTACATTCATACTGTATAGATTGTACGTTTCTTACGGCCGAGTAGTACGTTTAAATTCAAATGCAGTACCTACTGAGTAGTAGGCGGTTTCGGACGCAGCCAGAGACTCCTAAAGTTGCAGTAGGTAACATGCTAACTTTAGCCTGAGAGCTTATAAAACGCATGTCCTATTTTGATATTAATGCACCTTTTTTAAACCTACATCTTACCTTGAATATAAAAATACAAATAAATACACGTAGATCATTTTTTTAATCGTTACAATTGAAATGTGAAGAGAATTTCCTCCAGCGCAACAAAAAAGTTTCTGAAGACAATCGCCTACTGCATTTTTTATTAAAAGATATGTATTAAGAGTGCATACACAGCATATAAACAGACCTTAAGGCTTACAAACTGAGTTGTGATATTCGTTTAAACCGCTTCCTCTCAATATTAGTGTGAAGTTGACAGATTTGAATAGATAAGGGCACAAGATGTGCAGAGAAGGGACATTTTCACAGCTCTTTCAAAAACAGATTGTCTTCATCATGCAGTTCGTTTGGATTTTTCTTTGGCTCCCATTAGGCAAGTTTTCAGTCTTTTTATTTTTTAAATGTTTACAATTGTTTTTGATGATTAAAAAATGTTTATAGCTACTTTAGAGATATGGATAGACATACATATCATCATGATCATGCTCTTGTCATGTGATTTTATGAGTAAAGTGAAATCTCAGTGACTCTGTATTGTGTTAGAGCACAGCCTCCGTGCCAGATAAACCAGATCTAGCCCCGGACACCAGATCCTGTCAGAAAAAATCAGTTTTGTTTGGTATTAAACACAACTGGTTGTCTAATACACGATTTGTTTTTCATCCAGTCTCTGAGTGCAAAACAGCATCAGCAAGCAGAGCGTTAACAGTTCAGACTGGAGGATCTGTTGTTATTCCCTGTTATTATGACAGAAATTATACAGAACACAAGAAATTCTGGTGCTCAGATACCAAGGCTGCGTTCCCTTTCTGCTCAGTTCTTGCGTATGCTAATGAAACCAAAGAAAAAGTATCGGTGATTGATCATCCAGATCAAAGTTTCTTCACTGTGACTATGAGAAACTTGCAACAAGAAGACACTGGAGCTTACTGGTGTATTGTAGTGAATGAAGAAAAACTCTATGAGAAAGAGCAGCTTCAGCTCACAGTTCAATCAGGTGTGAGACTAGATTCACATTCAAATAAAATAATTTTAGTTCCACATGAATCACAGTCTCTAATGTCTGCTGTCTGTGTGTTTCAGCTCCTGATGTGTCTGTGATGAGCAGCAGTTTATGTGAACACAAAGGTGATAATGTCAGTGTTCAGTGTTTCTACAGTTCTAGATACAGAAATAAACTCAAACAGTGGTGCAGATACAAAGATCATATAAAGATCTGTTATGCAGTGAAGAGATTTAACACATCCCAGAATTCATCAGTGCAGATCAGTGATGATGGTGCAAGCTCTTTCACTGTGCTGATGACTGGACTGAGACTCTCTGATTCTGGATGGTATTTCTGCTCTGCTGGAAATCTGCAGGTTCCTGTTCAACTCACTGTAGCTGAAGGTAAAACACAAATTTATGGTTTCACTGAATATACATTAGGGGTGCGACAGTTCACAAAATTGTTGGTTCGGTTTGTACCACGCATTTGTGGTCACGTTTTTAATAATTCTAACTCAGCAAGAGGGAAAATGTAATTTAGGAAGGTGTTATACAGTCAAACTCTGCGGATCCCGGTTGCGCAACACCACGGAAGTGGCTCCGTTAGAGAGTGTAGAAGCTATATTTTATGCACATATGCATCACTTCGGTTTTTATTTTACTGTACAAAAGTTATTTACACTTAAATACACAGTATACTGGAAACCCGAGCTGGGTATTGAACATTGGCTTATTTTCATATCTTATAGTCATTGACTAATTTTAATATAATGTTATGATGCCTAAAATGCAAAGGAGATGAAATAAGTAACGTAAACTCATGTTCCTATAGTTATTATCATGTAAAACTAAGCAGAAGCAAATATGTACTATTTAATATGAATGATCAAAAAGTTATTTTCCCAGTATTCAGATGAACTGAAACAGTTTGGCCATTTCACATGATAGAGATCAAATTATTTTTGCTAGTGTTTGCTGCCCTTATGCACTTATGGACACCCTTATGCTCAAACACTGTGTTTGTTACGAACAAATTGTGATTAGCACAAAAGTCCAATAACAGAACACCACTCTGCTTCAGATCAGGAGGGCTGTTCCTCTCAATCACGACTCTTTAAGTATCACTGTCATTACTTCCGTGGGCATTGAAGTTCCCCAGTAGAACAACGGAGTCCCCAGTCTAAGCACCTTTCCAGCACCCCTCCCAAATGGCTCGTTTTCACTGACTGGTACCGGTACGGGTCAGTACGCTTTTATGGCCGTTTCCACTGTCAAAAGGCGTACCGAACCGAACCGTACGGTACCACTTTTTCGGCACCCTTTCGAATGGATACCAAACAAAAGGGTCCCAAAGGCGGAGCTAGACGCGCAGCTGAACGCTATTGGTTTACAGAGATACGTCACAAGCTCACGCAACAAGTCAAAATTAAAACAAAGAAGCCGCCATGTTTTCATACACAGCCGAGAGACGATATATCCATATAATAACATTTAATAACGAGCCCTGTGCGATTTGGGCTCAAATGAACATTGTCGTCGTCTTGATGAACAGCCACAAAGCCAAAAAAAAAAGAAGCAGATTTTACCCTGTGCCCCGTAGTTTTTTACGAGCCAGTCTGAAGCGTGAGCGGTTTTGCTTTTTTTGCTTGCGCTCGCCGCGCGTCTATATCTGAAATAACGAACTTCTTGAGCTGATGATAATAACGTGTGTTTGATTATTGACGTGCTTTTGAAACCTGATCCTGTCAGAAATTGACAAACGCGAGAGTGACGCGCCAAAAAACAAAAGGAGAAACCGGAAAAAAAGGAGCACATGATTTTTTCAGCAAACGTGAACAAACCGCCATGTTTAACTATTATCATCACCTTTTATGAACTCTGAATGATGGAATTACTCTTTAACAATTTCCTGCTGTTTTGAACCTAAATCAGGACTAAACGTTTGCTGTGTGTATTTTTTCTGTTATTGGTAACATATCGGAGACTCTAAGGGTCTGTATGTGTTCATATATGTTGCATTTATTTATTTATTTTATATAATTGCAGACAGTTAGTTACAGTAGACTATTTCACACTGTCATTGATCTGCCGTTATAATCAACTCATGTTCATAGAAAAGTTAGTAATAAACATTTATACAGAAGTATTTGTGTGTATAAAGCATCTGTTTTGTGAAGTGCTTCTCATATGATATGTGAGCGACCCGTACAGCTTTACTGTAGACATTTTCTCGAGCGAAAATGACATAGACTGCAACTTTCTGTCGTACACCACGCCCACCAAAAGAGTACCATTGGTACCCTTTTAACAGTGGAAACGCAAGCCTGATAAAGGTGACCCGTACCGACCCGTACCGTACCATACTGTACCAGTCAGTGGAAACGAGCCAAAAGACTCCAAGAAGGCTGGGGTACTCTGCCATGGTGTTTGGCCCATTGGCACACACTACAGGTAGAGAAACTCCAACACATGGCGGCCAAGTTGGGGAGCTATAAGCAAGCCCACACCAGCCCGCCACCTCTAACCATGAGCAACCCCAGAGTAGAAGAAAGTCCAGCCCTTTTTTTAAAGAAGTTGCATTCCAGGGCCCAAGCTGTGCGTGGAGGGTATCCAGATAATCTATAGCCATTACCATTCAATGTGCCACACAAGCTTGCTTGGGCTCCTTCCCTCCGAGTTAGGTGACATTCTATGTCCCAAGAGCCAGTTTTTATGGTTTTTATAGTTACAATGCATTGGCCCCTTACGGCTCTCCCTGCAGGTGGTGGGCCTGCAGGAGGATGATTCCACGTCACTTCTTCGGGCTGAGCCCGGCCGGGTTCTGTAGGTTAAAACCTGGCTACCAGGCACTCACATACGAGCCCCAACCCCGGGCCTGGGGTTAATAAAGTTGGTGGTTCATAGAGGTTATCATCTGCTTTGAAAACAAGTAAAATCAAACTTTAATTACGCGATATTGTGTTTGATCACAGCTTCCATGTCAGATAAACCAGATCTAGCCCCGGACACCAGATCCTGTCAGAAAATATCAGTTTTGTTTGGTATTAAACACAACTGGTTGTCTAATACACAATTTGTTTTTCCATCCAGGCTCTGAGTGCAAAACAGCATCAGCAAGCAGAGCGTTAACAGTTCAGACTGGAGGATCTGTTGTTATTCCCTGTTATTATGACAGAAATTATACAGAACACAAGAAATACTGGTCCTTTAATACCAAGGGATATTTCAGTTCCTCCACTGTTCTGGCGTATGCTAATGAATCCAAAGGAAAAGTGTCTGTGATTGATCATCCAGATCAGAGTTTCTTTACTGTGACTATGAGAAACCTGCAACATGAAGACACTGGAGCTTACTGGTGTGCTGTGGAGATTGAAGGAATATTTCATCTGGATGAGGAAGAGCAGCTTCATCTCTCAGTTCAATCAGGTGTGAGACCAGATTCACATTTAAATACATTATTTTCAATTCAGGTGAATCACAGTCTCTAATGTCTGCTGTCTGTGTGTTTCAGCTCCTAATGTGTCTGTGTTGAGCAGCAGTGTATCTGGACATGAAGGTGGTAATGTCAGTGTTCAGTGTTTCTACAGTTCTAAATACAAGAACGAACTCAAACAGTGGTGCAGATATAAGGATCAGATCTGTTATGCAATGGAGAGATCTGACACGTCCCATAATACATCAGTGCAGATCAGTGATGATGGTGAAAGCTCCTTCGCTGTGCTGATGACTGGACTGAGACTCTCTGATTCTGGATGGTATTTCTGCTCTGCTGGAAATCTGCAGGTTCCTGTTCAGCTCACAGTCACTGAAGGTA
Source organism: Danio tinwini (assembly GCA_903798205.1). Lineage (NCBI taxonomy): Eukaryota > Metazoa > Chordata > Actinopteri > Cypriniformes > Danionidae > Danio > Danio tinwini. The sequence continues at coordinate 8,520,879 of CAIGQZ010001210.1, forward strand.
AAACTCACTCACTTATCGCGTCTACACACAGTATAAAAAAAAAATATTTCAGAAAATCCATAAATTCATGTTATGAGTGTAACAAAACCAGGTAATACAGACGTTTACTGTAAGTTATGACAAAGTCACTTGCACTTTTGTCTGTCTGTAGACCATACTGTATATAAAAGTTATGAACACTTATTTATACTTTTTTATACTTATTTATCTTTCTCTCTGACAGCAGTTGTGACCACAGCAGAATCTGAGGAAAACAGGTTAGAAGCTTTAGTATTAATCTAGATGTTCTGACATGAACTTGATGGCAGATGCTTGTTTATTTGACATATAATGAAGTTGAATTGATTCTTTCTTAACATTTATACTTTTCATTTATATTTTTGTGTTGTTTTCCAACACATTCCAGTACAAATGTTTCATTATTGATTTATCTTTTCTTCTCACTACTACTATTGCAGTTTTGACAGCAGCACTGAGAAAAAACAACAACTTATTACTACTGATTTTAAGAAGCATGCCTTTTTAAACACATGCTTATGATCTATTCTGTCTTTCAGATGGGGAGTGAAGGAGGGTTTCTGTCTGTCACAGAATTAGAGATCCTCTAATTCTAGACTGATCCTCACTCTGACCTGAAGGACGTCTGTGATTAGATAAGTAATGTTGTGTGAATGTTTCTGCTACTATTCACAAGGTCAAGCTTAACAGACTCTTATTTTGTAGCCAGACCTCATTCTAACCAATAATAGCACGCACAGGAAGTGAAAGTCTGTCTGGTTGAACCACAGTTTAGCTTGTTTTCAAGTACTGTTTAGCCCAGACTGAACTGTGGTTTGTCACTATTCGATAATCAGAAGATCACATCTGTCTGTTTGGGTGGATCCTGGTTTAGTAAATCGCATTGAGGACTTTCTGAAGCAAAGCTAATGACTGCTAATGCTAATTTTAGAGTTCTCCACAACATGTGTAATCTAGCTATGAGGATTTCTTGACTCCAACTAATCTGTAGTGTTTGTGAAATTAATATTGTCCGCTTTATTGTACAACATGGAAGTATATGTCTAAATGTAACTAACTCTCTAGGTAAATATGCTAGCTAACTAGATACACAGATGCTACATACATGCATAGAGCTAAAAACAACTGCAAGCAAGTCACATCTGAAGTCCTAAACATTCAAATGTTTGCACTCATACTTGAAAATACAAGACAATCTCATAGTAATTCATAACTGTTTTAGATTAGTGCCTTATTTGTTGTGTGTGAATGTGTTCAATGGCATTTGTGTGTTTTGGTTTGATCTAGCTCAAACCTCACTAGCGGTAATGTTTAGCTTTGGGGTTGTGGCAAGACCATATTTCTACAATTGAGTTCCTGTGTAAAATAGTTCTGTTTCCCTCTGAGGTTGAGCTGTAAGTTGGGTTTATTGAGCTTTTACTCTTAACTGATATAGTATATTTGTTTAATTAGTTAGTTGACTTTATTAGTACCCGTAGGTAGATTCTTTTTCAGCAAAGTTTGGCATTTGATACAAACTATTAAATCACACATATACATACCCACATATACACATACAAAGTACCTTATAAAAGATCACAATTTATTCAGAGCGACAATAAATGATGAGACAAAGCTATTCCTGAACCGTTTTGTCCTAAAAAAAAGCATCTGAAACCTTCGACCCGAAGAGAGCAGGATAAACTCCTCAGACAGAGGATGAGAGCTACAGCTACTAATGTTCTGGGCAATCCGTAAAAGCTGCCCACTATACAGGGATTCAATACTCAGCTGTGATTGACCAATCAACCTGCTAGACCACCTAACAACCTGGCTCAGTCTATTCCTGTTTTTGAGAGACAGACCTCCAAACCATGCCACTAGAGCGAAGGATAGAATAGACTCAAAAAAAGCACGATAAAAAAAAGAGTAAGCATATTAGGGCCAATGTGAAAACATGATAGCTTCCATGCAAGTATTGCTGTATTATACTCTACATGCTACCCTATGTAACATTTGTAAAGATTGTCAAATTATTATTATCATTTTTTATAACGATTATAGAATGTTCTTGCTTCTGTATTTTTTGTAACTTTCTAATCAACATCAACATCAACATTATTTGAACATTTTAATATCAGAATCAGAAAGAGCTTCTATGCCAGGTATGTTCACACATACGAGGAATTTGTTTTCGTGACACAGCTTCTACAGTGCAACAGAATTACAGATAATAAATATATTTTAAAAAGTAGTGAATGCAATATACAAATTGACAAGTGTATGTACAGGTGTATTACTATATACAACATAATATGTGCAGGTGTTATGTGCAAATTGGCATGTAAAGTGTGTTGTTAAATAAGTGTATGTGTGTATAAAAAAAGTGTATAGCAGGTAGTGATGTTGGTTCCACAATTATTATCATCAAGTGTTCATGAGATGGATTGCCTGAGGGAAGAAACTGTTTCTGTGTCGGGCTGTTCTGGTGCGCAGTGCTCTGTAGCGTCGACCAGAAGGTAAAAGTTCAAAGAGGCAGTGCGCTGGGTGTGAGCGGTCCAGAGTGATTTTAGCAGCCCTTCTGCTTGCTCTGAATAAGTACAGTTCTTGGAGAGTAGGGAGGGTTGTACCAATGATTCGCTTAGCAGTCCGAACTATTCAACGTAGTCTTCAGAGGTCGGATTTGGTAGCTGAGCTAAACCAGACAGTTATTGATGTGCAGATGACTGATTCAATGATGCATAATATTTTCTAAAAAACAAAAAATAAACTCATTGCAAATCACTGTTCACACAACATCTGTAGAAAATAAATGTGTCTGCTGGGTCCTGGGTTACTGATTGTATTTTTGGGACATTTTATTTTTTGCTTAATTCTCCTAATAAATCCTAATTTGCTTATTGAAACATTAATATTTGCATTTTCCCCCTTTTACTCAATGCCTTTAAATGATTATTATTTCTGTTTATTTAATCTGATTTTTTCATGTGTGTATCTCTTAAGTCTCTTTTGATCTTGATCTCTCTATTTGAGTTTTAAATGTGCAAGTTACAGTTGCAATCAGAATTATTGAACCCCCTTTGAATTTTCTTTTTTTCTTTTTTTAAATATTTCCCAAATGATGTTTAACAGAACAAGAACATTTTCACAGTATGTCTGATACTATTTTTTTCTTCTGGAGAAAGTCTTATTTGTTTTATTTTGGCTAGAATAAAAGCAGTTTTTAATTTTTAAAACCCGTTTTTAGGTCAAAATTATTAGCCCCTTTAAGCTATTTATTTTTTCCATAGTCTACAGAACAAACCATCATTATACAATAACTTGCCTAATTACCCTAACCTGCCTAGTTAACCTAATTAAACTAGTTAAGCCTTTAAATGTTACTTTAAGCTATATAGAAGTGTCTTGAAAAATATATAGTAAAATATTATTTACTGTCATCATGTCAAAGATAAAATAAATCAGTTATTAGAGATGAGTTATTAAAACTATTATGGTTAGAAATGTGTTGAAAAAATCTTCTCTCCGTTAAACAGAAATTATGGAAAAAAATAAACAGGGAGGCTAATAATTCAGGGGGTTGAATAATTCTGATTGCAACTGTAATTGGGTTGTGTAGCATGATGAAGTTAATTAGCAAAGAAAATATTATACAAAATTCACTTTTATTGCTTTTTGAACATAATTTCTTGTCAGAAGTCAGTGTAGACAATAATCCACCAACTGCATTTACTAATTTAATAGTGTGACAGAATATGCCATTAGGAACTGTACTCGGATATGCTGCCATATTATAATAGCACAACATGTCAGGACACTAAACATTAAACTAAAATATTGGACTTTCCTGGAAAACAACTGGATGTTTTTTTCACCCTAGTAAGCTAGCACATGATAAATGAACATACATTGACATAAAGCCACAAAATAGAGGTTAAAGAAATTAAATATTCTAAAAGGTAATAGTATATCATGCATTAGCTAACTATGATGAAAAGACATCCTGTTTTTAGCCTGTTAATTTATTTGCATATATGTGTAATATACAACTTGTGAATTATTATGCAAAGACATAAACCTTTAAATGCTCTGAATTGCACCCAGGTGCTGTGCAGTCGGCTGCCCCTGGCCTGGTTGAAGGAAGTGTACCAGAGAGCAGTTTGCTTGGGCTTTGGCGCGGTACACTTGTAGTGTGAGTGCAAAGCGCTCCTAAGCGCAAAGCTGAAGACACAACCCGTTTTATATGGATTTATTGATCATTCTTATTATTCAATGAACACAAACGGTCATAGTTTAATAAAGATACAAACACCTCGCTGCACTTCAGCTGCAGCTTCAGCAAACCTCCTAATACCTACAGCACGAGGACTTTCATGAACATTTTCGAGCGTCAAAAGTTGTGGATCTGTTCTGTGAAAAATTTGATTGCGTGTCACTGCATCCTAGACAACTTAAAATAATACAAAACGAAATAACTAAAGCAATGTGCACTGTGCTGAGCGAGAGTGCTTCTCTTCCTGTTAAACTGAACAGTCGCATCATCAATGATGTAAGCGTGCTCAGGCTGTGGGTGAGAGGGGGTATTCATGCCCAGGCATGGCTTAAGACAACCATGCTTAGTGCAAGTACACTGTAAGTCATGTGACATCTTAGGGTGTACTCACACTAGGCTATCCGAACCGAGCCCAAGTGCATTTGACCACCATTTCCCGGTTCGTTTGACAAGTGTGTGTGCGCTCCAAATCGTGCCCAGGCGTGGTTCAGTTGGCCGGCCCTGGCCCAGTTGGAAGAGCTGTGCCTAAGTGCGGTTCGGTTGGGCTTTGGCGTGATACACTTTTAGTGTGAGTGTAAAGTGTGCCTGAGCCCGAAACTGAAAATGCAACGTCACTTTTAAAGGACTATATTATGGATTTATTAATCATTTAATAAACATAAACTGTCATAGTTTAATAAAGATGCAAACCCCGCACTGCACATCAGCTGCAGCTTCAGCAAACCTAATATCTTCAGCATGAGGACTTTCATAATCGTTTATAAGCATCAAAAGCACACACGTCAACATTGGGATGTGAAAATAAGGGATCCTCCACCCCAAGCAAACATGCATAGATCCATAATAAAAGCATGCAATTGCTTTACTAACTTTTTATGCTCATTTAAGACATAATTTGTTGTGTTTAATACAAAATCCAACAAGATCGACATGTTTAGATATTATTATTATTATTATTATGTGTATTTGTCTGTTCAAACACGCACCCAAAACCCAGAGTCTGCTTCAAATTGCGTGTACAAAATCCGTTTGGGAAACAGCGTCTGTTTATCACTATGTAGTACGTTTGACAGTTAGACTGTACTTGAACTGGGTGTTTTGAATATTGCATAGGAGGGGCAATGGCGCCTGTAATGAAAATGAAGGGAATCCCGCCCTTTTTATATTTATTTAAAAGTGTTTTCATGCCTAAATAAAACAAAAGCAAAGAACATACTCACATTTAAGAGCAAGGGGCAACCCCTGGTGGTTCGGCGGTATGGGTTGTGTATAGGGAGGATCGGCTCTTTGATAATTATTGCCACCCTTTATAAAAAGAGTAAAAATATGTGAAAATACAGAAGATAGCGGGATAGAGTTGTAAAATAAGGGAGAATCCTGGGTAAAACAGGGGTTGATGGGTATGGTCAAAAGTGATGTATCTGTTCAGCAAAAGATTTGACTGTGTCACTGCATCCCAAACAACTTAAAGTAATACACAACAATAAAAATAAATAAATAAAGCAATCTCCATTGTACTGAGCGAGAGTGCTTCTCAGTTTATAAGACAAAAAATGCAATGCAAGCGCAGGCCGAGGGGGAGCGGGAAGGGGTGAACTAGTGTGAGTACACTCTTAGAGTAATTTCGCTTTCGTTTGAGTACAGAAAACAGAACCCTCCAGCACCAAGTTAAGTGACTCCTTGTCTAGAATATCTACAGGTTTCTTTTCCACCATTACTAAGCCAAAACCAAGTAGTACAGATTCTTACTGGGCATTATGAAATGACAAGAATGATAATAAATCTCTTTATTTTTTTTATCTGAGAGAAGGGTAACTTATTCAAATAATTACTCTAGATTTTCTGTCATGAGCTTGATTATATGCTTATTTATTTGCCTGTATAATAAAGACGAATTCAGCATTTCTAACCACTTTGTCTATTTGTCTGTGTGATGGGCTTTTTTTTTGATGGCTTTTTTTTAGGTTTCCAACAACAGGTACAACAGACTAAATGCACCAATTAATTAACAACAACACCAAAAAAAAAAAGCTTGACTCATTCTTATATGCTTCATTCTCACACACAAGTAAAGGTGCAGTATGCAAGTTTGACACCCAGTGGCTAAACTAGATTTTGCATTCCTGGATCAAAACACACGCAAGCGCAAGTTGCCAGATTGATGACCAACAAGAGGGTGCTATTGAGACTAAACTCTTATTTAAGGCTGATTTAAATCGTGTTCTAAATAAAAGGATAAAAAAAAAATAAAATAAAGGAGTTTTTGTTCTCACCAACACCTTGAATTGTTAAATTAGAAACAGCTTCTATTTCTTGCAGCTAAACAACAGAAAACTGACAATTATCCCCTCAGGTACAGCTCATGTACTTTATTCAGTGTTAAATGCTAATAATGTGAATTTGAATGCCATTTTACATTACATTTATTGCCATACTACTGAAAGCAGCAGCAGATACAAGTACATGCACTGCTGAAAAACTTTTTTTTCCTGCTGCGCTTCGAATAAAGACATGCTTAAGATCAACAACATCTCTATATCCATGGAGCACAAACTTGCAGACTCCTTGAACAACAATTAATGCACGTTTAATAATAATTGCACGTTTAAAGACCAGACTGCAGCATGCTTGTTTTGTAATTTAATGCCAGCTTTACCACCTGAAAGACGGTTACGGCATGTTGTGATGTCAGCCGTCACCCGAGAAAGTCTAATCTTTCTTAAGTTTTTTGGACTTTGCATGAAAGCTTTACGGAGTGGCACTGTCCAAGGTACTGTTGTATGATTGTGTTGGATTTAAATTATAGCCTATAAATGCACAGATAAACAAGTCAAATGAATGGAAAAATATAATAAATATGGATTGTTAAATGTCGGTATTGTTTTTACAAAAAAAATATCAATATGTTTTGACAAATGTTTTATAAAAATAAAATGAGCAATTTCAACATTTCAGCTACAGGTCATTATATGTTTCAGTTAAATACAAGTTGGACAATTGAGGATATGTAACACGGCAGCTGCGCAAAATTTTCTCTAAAACGTCAAGCAGGAGTTTGTCTATAGCTCGTTAGTTAATTATGAAGAGTAAAAAATAGTTAAAATAACAGAAATAAAAGATACAAATACAAAGAGCAGCATTTTGCTAAATATAATAGTCCTTCATATGCTTTATATCCTGCTATGTGTTGTTTCATATTCGTTTTTATTTAACTTGATGCATTCAATATTTTACGTTTGAATACTGAAACAAAAAAGCCAGCGCTTAAAAGCTTATATTTTACCATCAAAATGTACTATATTTTATATCATTGTTAACTTTTGAAATAAAACCGCTGTGTAATTTAATTTATTATTAAAAATGAATTAAAGTGCTATATTTTTTTATTAGTAATTTAAAGTGCTGACTTTTGACAAGGCCTGTCCAAAAATATATTTCTGCCACTATACAGTAATACAAATGCACTATTATTGTTGCATTATCATTGTTTATTTTTCTGTTATGTACGGAGATTTGAAATATATTATTTATTTCCCCTTCAGTCATTTTCAATCACGTTACATTTTGGTCATTTTCCCTCCAAGTAAAATTTGCCCAAAGTCATATGTCATGCAGGTAACATATGACCTCTAAATAAATAGAGGTGCTGTGAATTAGCACCCCATATAGGAGAGCGGCATAACAGTGCTTTAGTCATACAGTTGCTATCGCTTTTACACATAAACATGATAAAACTAGTTTTAGGTATTATTTAAATTTAATTGAACTAAAGAAGCCGTTTGCATTGTTACCAAGGCAACTACTGATGCTTTTTGTGTAACTATTCAAAGAGCTCTGTTGCAGCACGAGAGTGGAAAATTAAACTATCCGTCCTGTCTGGCCTGGTTTGGCACGGAATGAAACGGTTCAGCATAAAGATTGGTTTAGCATGATAGTGGAAAAGTGATTCAGCATCTACATTTAATTATGTTAAACAGGTTTAATATGTAAAAAAAGTAGATCATAAACCTTACCATATTTCATGAGTGAGTGCATATTCTGTGCTTCTGAATGGTTGTATTTAAGTTTCTTTCGTGTTTCGTCTGGTGCAAACAGCCAAATCGCTCATCACTGCAAATCTCGTCAAATAGCATGTTATTAGGACACAAGGTTACAATGTAACCTGCTCACCTAATGTTTATGTTTATAATATTTATATCTTTGCTAATTATTAACCACCTGTTATGAAATCTAAACTTGCTTGGCTCCAAAGAAAGGCCTCAACATCTACTTCCATTTTAAAACTTTATATTCCACCCTTCTAACTACACCCCCCCCTCACAAAAAGGACAGTTTTTAGCACAGATAAAAGCTGTACTTTCTAAATATTCAAAAAAAAAAAAAAAAAAAAAAGTTTCTCACTTTAGGGGCAATATCAACAATTTATACAACCAGAATATATTTATTCAAATAGTTGTTCAAAAACAAAAAAGGAATGAACGAGCCCCCATTTGTTATGAAATCTAAACTTGCTTGGCTCCATACAGCAAGCCAGACCCGTAACAATAAATAATAGTAAAATGAAAATAATTAGAACTCCTCTAAATTAACAAGGAGCCCGGAGTCTCATCTCCCATTCAAAAGGAAAAACAACAACAAAGACGAATGACCAAGGAAATAACGTAAAGCCAAATTTATTTGACGTTTAAATTTCAAAAGGAGACAATAAATAGCTTGTGGAGGTAAATGCCAAAATAACAAACAAAACTCAGCAACTAAGTAAGTTTAAACCTCTTACCTGCTCATGAAATGAAACAAAATAAAATACTTTCACTTACCTCCCTACTAACCACAAAACATGAGAAAATGTAATGAAACAAAAAGGCACCCTCCCCAGCACACGTGTCTCTGCATAGATCTCCAAGTCAACACTCTGCGTTCACTTTCAACAATTTTGCCAAGTAAAATACAACACAGTTTTTACTTCACAAAACAAACAACAAGCAGGGAGAAAGGAGACTCTCCGAACGACGTTCCAGTCCGGTTTAAATTGTCTTCGCAAACAAGCCAGCTGGCCTCCACGTAATGGCACATGATGCACCGCACCTGTGCGGCAATGAAGAAACCTGCCGGAGACAGAGGTGGAGAAAAGAGAACCACAAACACATGCAACAAAAACCTCACTACTGGGTTATGTAAATGTATATATATTTTATTATTATTAGTAATATTATTATTAAATTAAGGAAATACGTAACACCACCTCATGTAAAACTCTGAAGCTGTCTCATTTCGGAGTCTGCTACTGTCCACCAGAGGTCGCATTTCAGTCACGGACGCATGCTTTGAGAGTCTTTCTGAATGAATGAAAGGCTTCTGTTTTCCACCAAGGCAACTCGGGGTGCTGAAATATAATTGGTTAAACTGGCAATGGTAGGGTTAAAAGAACCAGAACAAAAACAGACGTTCCGGCACATAACGCACATTTTCAAAGCAGAATATCTGTCTTCAGCATTGTTTTTATACAAACAAGAGTGTTCATTTAGCATTTTTCTTAAATATCTGCAAACATATTATGGTATTTTTATGCTTTAGAAGAGTCAAAAACCTACATACATTTAAAATAATTTTACATGATGTAAATTTTTAAATTCTTACATCCCATTTTCTAGCACAGAGAGCAGCAATAAGGTTACTACTGACTTTAAATCTGGATCTACATTTGAAGAACTATTTTTGATGTTGTGTTTCTCTCTTCTCTTTTTCAGACTGCGTGTCAGAGCATTTCTGTCTGCCACAGACTTAAAAATCACAGACTGGTCCTCAGACACTTACCTGAAGAAAAATAACGTCATATGAATCATCTCTTATTGCATCTGCTACTATCAAGGTAAAGCTCAACAGACTTTTGTTCTGCAGCAGGAAGTGACTGTCCCTTCCTGTTTGTTTGGGCATTTCAAGTTCAAATGAACTGCAAACATCCTGAAGAAAACACTTGCGAGTCACAAAAAAAAAAAAAAAAAAAACAGAAACTGGTAATCAAGAGATATTTCTACTCTATACCTTTAATAAACAATAGAGGAAGTGTTGAGTTGCACTTTGTCTATTATTATATGCAGTCTTTACATCTCTCAGGCATGTGGTGCAAGACGTCTAAGAGCATTGTTTTCTTCCTTATAAGGAGATAAAGCTCAAGTTTATGAGTTGTACTGCTGTGAAAACCTCAAAGAGGAAGCACAAGCAACGACAAATGCAATGGCTGCGCATGCAGACGCAAAATGTTTTTACATTTCAGCTGGATTTTGGCTGATTTTAGGTGAGTATTTAATATTTCAAATCGTTTTATCAATTTGAAAAAAGAGAATTTACTCTTCACTGTTCATGGTGGTTTCATTGTGTTTATGTGGTTAGAACATATTACAACATGTGTATATGACTAATTGATTTATGTTAAAGGGCACCTATGCTGAAAAATCTACTTTTCAATCTGTTTGGACAGACAAATGTGTAGGTATAGTGTATAGACCAGAGGTGGGCAAACTACGGCCTGCCGAACACTTTCATCCGGCCCGCGAGGGAGTTTTTAAAATGCTGCTTCTGAGAAATGGTTTGGTTTCAGAATTAGTAAATTAATGATGCAATACAAGTGAAAGCGGTACAGTCAGTGCAACCAGTAGAATAAGAACACACTCTTGGATAGGGCTGTGCAATTAGTCGAAATCGAATCGCAAGAGGCTGCAATATGGCATACATATTATTTAACTTCCCCCGCTCAGAGCAAACGCATGAGTCTGTGTGTGACGGTCGTCTGTGTGTGACAGCCTTACTAGTCAATCGAGTGAGCACACTTTTGTACTGCCCAATCAGAAATGCGCAACCAAACTATGCGTAACGCCCACAATAAAAAACAGGAAAGCGCGAACAACTATACAAGGAGCGTCTTGCTAGAAATTAGGGGTGTAGATTTAGCATGGACGGAGGGGACGCGGAGGGGGACCAACAATTGAAATGTCCGCACCAATAATTTAATGCCCTTAAAAAAATTGCGCTGTCAATATTGACCTAGACATGTTAACCTAGACAGGCTGTGCCTTTCCCTGCTGTCATGTGAGTGAGGCTGTAGCTGCGTTCAGAAAAGCAGCGCCAAAACAGCGCAGGTGAATTTTCTGTGCAAGAATGAGGTGTGTAAAACACATAGGTGAGGATGGCGGCAGCAAAAAATGACATAAAGAGCTTTTTTCAACGAAAAGTGTAAGTCACATAAACTCAAGTTCGCTACTGAATGAGTCCATCATGATAATGGCGTGTTTTCCCTGCTTTAACACACAGCAGAAGAAATACTGGCATTCAGAAGTTGATCAATCTCATAAATACACAAACACAACAGAGGAGAATCTGTCAGTGATTGATCATCCTGATCAGAGTCTTTTTACTGTGACAATGAGGAACCTGCAGGGGAACAAACATAATGGAGGTTATTATTGTACTGTAGAGACTGGAGAAAACCCGTATGTCACATTTAAGCTTTTTCTGCGGGTTCAATCTGGTATGAGAATTTACTGTATAAATATTTCAATCACATTCTAAAGCTAAATTCTCTGACTTCACACACATGCAATTTTATAATCCCTAATGTCTGCTGTCTGTGTGTTTCAGCTCCTAATGTGTCTGTGATTAACAGCAGTGTATCTGCACATGAATGTGATAATGTCAAAGTTCAGTGTTTCTACAGATCTGGATATAAAAATAAACTCAAACGATAATGGCGTGTTTTCCCTGCTTTAACACACAGTCTGTCGTTATAGCAGGCTGATAAAGTCTACAATAACTATTAAAGAAATCTGTTTTGTGTTAATGTGACATGATTCTGTCCGATATTACATGTTCTATGCATACTGCCACTATAAATAAAAGTTATTTTTAAAGGATTTCACACGTGGCCCTTCACTTGGTTTGAAAACTTGATGTGGCCCTCAGGTCTAAAAAGTTTGCCCACTACTGGTATAGACCGTCATATTGACCGTCATATCTTCAATTTAACAACATCAAAATGGTGGACCAAATGGAGCGGTTTTGAGACCGACCGCAACTTGACGTAGGAGTGCCCCCCCCCTCCTTCGAATTGACTGACAGCTACATATTAACATGTCTCCGTAGAAACTTGTATAATTATATCAACAAGACAGGACATGCACAAATCAACCATAAATAAAAGGTCTGTTCAGTTTGCTAGGATCATCAATCATCATCAAATGTGATCAAGAGTGAGTTTTACAAGTTTAAAATGTTTTAAAACAGTGCATGTGTGTACTGAATTACAGCAATTTACTTCAGATATACTTCATCACCACAGCCGCGTGTCAGAACAATTATAAAAGAAGACGCTTCAATCCCTGTTTGTGGACATTAAATCAGGTTTATTTTGTACATTATTGTAACAAATATCCATACAGCAGTGGATATTAACCTGTATCCTGTCACATTTGCGTGCAAAGACAGTGCAAAGATAAACGCATGTATGTATGTGCGTGTGTGTCTGCGGTGTGTGTGTGTGTGTGTGTGTGTGTGTGTGTGTGTATCTGTGTGTGCATGAACTTTATAACGACATTGTGTGTGACTCACGTTGCAGCTCCACACAACAAATGCACCAAATAATCATTGGTCAAGGTCTTACTGTAGTTTTTCTCACAAACGTTACGTGAGATCTGCTTCCTTTATGTCTGTCAGTTGTCTGAGGCAGCCGAGGGCGGAGACTGAGACACGCTGACAGGCACATGGGAACGGTGGGCGGGGAGGACTAGCCTAGTCGCAGTACACAAAAACAGCAAAAAGCTGCTGAGAGCTATAAAACACAAACTAGTGAAAGCTATAATAAATAATCTGATGGGTGTTTTGAGCTAAAACTTTACAGACACATTCTGAGGACACAATAGACTAGAGATTAAATAGATTTAATAGATTAAATCTGGAAAAACGGGTAACCGAGGTGCCCTTTAAATCCTGAATATAATAATAGTTATGCATTGTTTGTTTAGGTGTTGAAAGCTTCAGTGCTTGGTCAAATCATACAATAACTGTTCAGCCTGGAGGATCTGTCACCATCCCATGTCCTTATGATGAGAAATACACACAGCAGAAGAAATACTGGCATTCAGAAGTTGATCAATCTCATAAATACACAAACACAACAGAAGAGAATCTGTCAGTGATTGATCATCCTGATCAGAGTCTTTTTACTGTGACAATGAGGAACCTGCAGGGGAACAAACATAATGGAGGTTATTATTGTACTGTAGAGACTGGAGAAAACCCGTATGTCACATTTAAGCTTTTTCTGCGGGTTCAATCTGGTATGAGAATTTACTGTATATATATTTCAATCACATTCTAAAGCTAAATTCTCTGACTTCACACACATGCAATTTTATCATCTCTAATGTCTGCTGTCTGTGTGTTTCAGCTCCTAATGTGTCTGTGATTAACAGCAGTGTATCTGGACATGAAGGTGATAATGTCAAAGTTCAGTGTTTCTACAGATCTGGATATAAAAATAAACTCAAACGCTGGTGCAGATATAAAGACAAGAGGTGTTTCACAGAGAATAAGACTGACACATCCCAAAATTCATCAGTGCAGATCAGTGATGATGGTAAAAGCTCCTTCACTGTGCTGATGACTGGACTGAGACTTTCTGATTCTGGATGGTATTTCTGCTCTGCTGGAGATCATATCATTCCTGTTCAACTCACTGTAACTGAAGGTAAAAGCTTTTCCATGTAATGCTGAATAAAAAGGTAAAATTCCATTCGTAATAAGTACTATTAAGGTTAGTAGAACACGTTTACTGAAATTAACAAATTCACATTTCTGAAATTAATTTGATGAAACAATATACTTCTTCTAGAATCAGAACTTTTAGACCTACTACATTGGAACAAGAGTGTGTGGGAAAATATACATGATGTTCACTTCTAATATTCTTTATTGTGTCTTTCAGACTGTGTTTCTGCGTTTCACGCATCTACAGTTTTCTGCACATCGACCTGAATAAGATAAGAACTGCTGATAAAACAGTTCTCCTTCTGGTTTTGCTGTAGTCAGTCAACAGAGTAGACTGAAATCTTCTTTGCGTGAAATGCATTAGTTGTCTAAGTTAGCTAAATTGAAATATGTAGATGTTTTTTATTCAAGTGCTGGTGATGTGGAAAAATAGAAACAGTGTTCATTAATATTTAGTGTTTATTATTGGTTTCACTTTATAATAAAGCATCCTTGTTACAGTATAACTATTAATTTAACTATTCAATAATGTTAATTAAATGAACTTATTATATGGTCATTTTGGTCACACTTTATTTTGGTGTCCGTTTGTTGAATTTAAGTTACATTGCAACTAATTCTCATTAGATTATAAGTAGACTGTTAGGTTGGGGTTGAGGTTGGGGTTAGAGTTAATGTAAGTTGAGATGTAATTGCAAAGTTTCTTATAGTCAGTTAAATGTCTTTTGAAGGACTGTTAAATGTCAGTATCAACAGATATTAAGCAGACAGTCTACTAATACTCAAATGGACCATCAAAATAAAGTGTTAGCATAATTTTAAAATGTGATCTGTGGTTTTGGTTAGCTGCATGTAATTATGCATAATTAATTGTCATTTAGAAATTACGTTATGTGGAAAAAAGAGCTGATTAACAAAATTAAATGTTACTATACTATTTTTTAAACTTTGATGTAAGTAATCCTTATAATGTTTAAGTTAAAAGAGTCTGTCTGTGCTGTAATGATGATGTTTCATGCAAAGTAAAGGGATTTATTTAAACTAAAGTCTTACACAGTCTGCTTAATTTATTGTCTAAAATGTTCATTTTAATTCAAAGTCGTGAGTGATTGAGCTTAAGCAAATTAAATGAGAAGCATTTTGAAGGGGGCGGGGCATGTTAGATATCAGAGAGCATTTGATTGGTCAGAAGATTTGATGAGAAACTGAAGTATGACGTGACTTTAATAAAATTGTTTATCTATTTAGGTGGAAGTGGTAAACTTTTAGGTTTTTATCAGTTTTATATTCTGTAAACATAAATTGTATCACTGATTTGAGGCTTACTAGCTTATAGATATCCTCAAGACTAACAGAGTAAAACTAAAATCTAAAAAATTATATTTTAATAGACCTTTAATGGAACTTCAGAAGTGCAAAACAGTAATCGTGAACAAAAATCATGAAACATTTACAACAAATGAGACATTTTAAAATATTTACTTATGTTTAACATGAACAAACGTAGCTAGACTGGTTAATAACAACCTAGCAAACATTTATATTTAATTCGTCTTTATTTCTATAGCGCTTTTACGATGTAGATTGTGTCAGAGCAGGTTAACATAGAAGTTCTAGTAAATTGAAACTGTGTCAGTTTTCACAGGTGTTTATTTATTGGTTGATGTTGCTGGTATGCAAAACAATCTAATTATTTAGATCCTTTTATAATACACTTTTTAAAAACTTTTGAAATGAATATATGAAAAATACAACAGTGACGTTCTCATGTCACACTTATCACCCGTTTGTACTGAGTGATACAGTTCGGTACATTTTTATGGCCGTTTCCACTGTCAAAAGGTACCTAAAAGCGAATTGTATCGCTTTTTGGGTACTCTTTTCAAAAGGGTACCTAGCACAACAAAAGGGTACCAAGCTAGACATGCAGCTGAACGCTCTTGGTTTACAGAGAAACATCACTAACATGTGCACAAGTCAGGAGAAAAAAAAAAGGAAGCACCATTTTTAAATACACAGCCGAGACATTACACCGTATTAATATATACATATAATAACGAGTCATGCTTGACCCGAGATCAAACAAACCTTGCCATCATCTTTATGAACAGCCACAAAGCCAAGAGGAAGAGCAGATTATACCCTGTGCCCTGTTGTTGTTTACAAGGCCGTCTAAAGCGCAATCGATTTTCGCTTTCTCCAGAGAGCTCGTCTCGCGTCTATATTTGAAATAACGAACTTCTTGAGCTGATGATAATAACTTGTTCTTGATAATTGTAGAGCTTCTGACAAATGATTAGGAAGCTCTGAATGATGAAATTTATTTCTAACAAGAGGTTACATGTGCTGGTGAACATTAAAGATACAGGCAAGAGGTTTGCACTGAGTGTGGGCTATATTCCATGTTGTTTTTGAACCCAAATGAGGACTAAATGTATGCTCTGTGTAGTTTATCTGTAATTGGTAACATAGCAGAGACTGTAAGGGTCTGTATGTGTTCATATATGTTGCATTTATTTATTTATTTTATATAATTGTAGACGTTACAGTAGGCTATTTCGCATATAGATCATTGATCTGCGGTTATTATAAAATCATGTTCATAGAAAGGTTAGTAATGAACATTTATACACAAGTATTTATGTGTAAAAAGCATCTGTTTTGTGAGAAGTGCTGCTCTTATAATATGTGAATGACCCGTACAGCTTTACTTTGACATTTCCTTGAGCGAGAATGACGTTGACTGAAACCCTCTGTCATACACTACACCCACCAAAAGGTTACCATTTGGCAGTGGGGACATAAGCCTGATAAAGGTGACCCTACCCGTACCATACTGTACCACTCAGTGGAAATGGGCCATCACAATGTGATCCAAAAGTGAACCAACATCACCACTGCCCGAATTCATGTACAACACCTTTAGAGCTATGCTCTCAGAAATAAAGGTAAAAAATCTGTTACTGGCCCGGTCTATTTTCAAAAGTTACTTTTTTTGTACTTATTAGGTAAGGTACTTACCTATTTGTTAATACCTAAAATGTACATATCTGTACCTCACAGTACTTTAAAGGTAAAGGGCCAGGAAACCCCCGTTTCAGCAGGGTGTTTTCACAACTCTAGTTTGGTAAAAGTCAGGAAAGTGGGCGTGTCCAGCTCTGTTTAGGTGGGATTGTTGGGAGAGGGAAAGAGAGAAGGTTTTGCCAAACTGACTTTGACTTTTATTTAATTGCAGACAATATAAACACAAAATATGTCATGTTTTGTCTGGTCAACTTCCTGTCATTTGTAAATATTGTAGGCGATCAACCTACGTTAAAAGATTGATCAGTGATTTATTGAAATCTTGAAAATTCAAATCACTATATTCAACTCAATTGAGTCAGACTGAATCAGATTAAAAGCTTCACACTTTATCTACCATTTGTCCAGCAAATAGAAGACATCATAATTTAACAATCTTGTTCATATTATTTTTGTGACCAAAGATAAAAACATAACAAAGTATTGGGTTAAATGTTTAGCAAGGTAACAAAATCTACAGCTCGAGGCAATGACTACGAACACAGTTCTTACACAATGAGAACAAAAATTTATTGAGCTACACTACAATACATGAAGCTAACTATGTAATAAACAAACAACAAACAAATGCACACACACATTCACACATTACACACAGAGGCAGTTCAGAGGATGCAAAATGAGTTGACAACCGTACCAAATTAACTCTAGTACTTATTACTAGTGTAGAGCCCTATTACTATAGGATCTGTTGATATTAGGCATTTATGTTTTTTTTTTTAACAAAGTATTTTAAGAATTTTCGGCTAAATTATAAATGGGTTGAAAATCTGAAATCAGTTCTTTATGAAAAATATTATCTAATAAATAAATATATATGTTTTATGTGTTCAGTTTGATGACCTCTAGAGGTTAAGAGGCGGGGTTTGGTGACGGAAGAAAATGAAACCGAGAGCAGAGAGTGAGATGGGATTGATTTAGAGTTTTGTTTTAATAGTTTACCACGAAATAGTTACACAAAACCAAATTCGTGTTGTAGTTTCTGAGTTTACAAAGACTGTTAACCCACACATTATTGCATTTGAGGATTGCTGGATAATCTGTGTGGTTAAATGTTTAATGAGAGAGAGTGAACGTCAGACCTCCTGCGGACTGAAAGATTGACTGGAGAGAGACTGAGGGATTGCTAATCGGGCCTGTTTGCATCGTGAGCAGAGGATTTGATTTCATGATCGCGGATGGACATCAGAGACCTTTGGAGTTTGCGTCTCATCTTGTTTCTTGAATGAGTACTGTGATTGTTCATCATTTTTTCACTATTTCAACGGATTTTTGTGAGTACTGATAAGTGTTTTTTTTTCACATGAGCTCCAACATTGCGCGCCAACGTAAGACTTAAATCCCAGCTGGGTAGAATTTTATTTTGGGTTTTATTTGATGATATTATGCTGATGTAAAATTGTGTTTAATTGGTATGTCTGTTTAAGTGCAGTTTTGTTGCCACTGAAAGTGAATTGAATCGTATGGCTTAATGTGATTTAAACAAAGAAGGAACAAAAACAACACAATAGCCTCACAATATTTAATGAATGTAAAAAGTTTATTGAACATCTAGCATTTGTGATTTTCCTGTACAGAAAGTGTGGAATTTAATGGTTAAATGGTCCAGTGTGTAAAGAAACTTTGCAAATGTGAGGGTTGAATTATATTATGAAATAGAATAACATAAATAGTCACTTCTACTCTGAATAACACTACACTTATATCTAAGACCCGGTAATATGTCTAAGTGTTGTTATTACTAAATGATAAACAGACATTTATAATTGTAAAGTTATTGGGATGTACCTCTCACCTTAAATTTGTATTGAAGTGAACTGAAATTCAACTAGACATACAAATTTTCTGAGCCAGTAACAGGGAGAGGGCTACACTAGATCTTAGAATCACCTGAGAAACCACAAAAGCAAAGATTTGGCTTATCTGTAACTGCTTAAGATCAATCTGCACCAGATCAGCAAAAGACAACATTTGTTTGTGGTACTTGAGCTTTTGCGGAAGTTTTGAGTTTCCCTTTTCGGCAGGTCTAGGGGAAACACAGCGCTGCTGATTGGTTGGTAACATCCTTGGGATTCACTCGCTCGTGAGTGAAGGTTTTCCTGGGTTACCGGGGGGACAGTCTCTGCTGAGAGTCGGTTTGCGGAAGTTCTTGCGGTTTCGACTATCCCGAAACGTAAAGAGGTTGCATGGAAATTTGTGGTGACCCAATCGCATGGCGGTGCGATGTCCGAGCAAGATGAGAGGGGGCAGAGCAGTAGCGAGCGCGAGCAAGCTAATGCAAAAAGCAAAGTTTTGTTGTTGCAGTAAGTTTTTAAGTGATCTGTTTGGTCCATCCCCATGGTACCAATTGCTCAAATCTTCCAATGAGCGATCGCCATAAAGGGTGGGGCCACGTACTCAGAATCAATCATTAACAGACTGCTTGTTAATTTTGCGTGGTGAAATCTCTTGTAAGTTTGTAACTATCTTACATCAAATGTTACAAAGACGATTACTGTTTGTACAGCTAGTTTTCATTTACAGCAATGTATTGCAAATATCACTAGCTTTCGTTTAGTACCAGACACCATACATTTCAGACATATACAGAAAGTTTTATTTGCTACTGTATGATGCTGCGTTCACACCAGACACGGAAGAAGCATCAAGCGCGAGTGAATTACATGTTAAGTCAATGCAAAGGCATGAATAGACATCCTGCGGCGTGATACGTGGGAATGGCGCGGCGCGAATTGAGCGTTTTGCACTTTTGACGCGCTTAACATGCAAATCACGCGAGTTCAAAAATCGAAACTTCTGCTAACATTTGCGCCGTGTTAACCAATCAGGAGCTTGCACTTGTGGGGGCATGATTGTGACGTTGCACCTGTTGTTGGTGTCCCGGGGGAAATCCTCCAGCCGACAACGACAACAGTTCATCAAACTGGGCTCGGCTCAGTCAGAAGCACCGCTGAAAGCCTCAGTCATCCAGGTTAAGTTTCTGGAGGAGTTTATGAGCTCACAGGGCTGGGTGCACCTCTGAAAGTATCTAGTGAACTCAGACTCTGCTCCAAACATATTGACGCTGTTTTTCAGCCTTTATAAAGCACATAAACACAGTTATTTTATCAATAAAATCCATGTTAGCCATTTAGAAACGAAGCTACAGTCCCTGAGCAGACAGAAGCCCTGCCCATGACGCGAATTCGCGTCTGTTCTGAAGTGAATTTGATGCGCGGATGAAGCAGAGTTTGACGCACGAATGAATCAAATAAACTCAAATGTTCACGCGTCTATTTATGCGCGAATATCGCGTTCCGTGTCTGGTGTGAACGCAGCATGAGGGTTAAAAACACATTGAATACATTTGTTGGTTACAATGGTTGCAATAGTATATGAGGAAAACTATGGCATATTATTTAAAGAAACATCTGCCTTAATTGTAACGCTTAAAGTGATTGTCTTTCATTCATGTGCATTAATTCCAGAGATCCTTTGTCTGTACGAAAGTGTGCATCTGACAGGATGTCCCACATGACGAGCACATGACCAGGGAGTCATGAAAAAGAGTTTTGTAAGGCAATTAGATAGGTTTCCTGTTGAAAGGCTTGTAAAGTACCAGTTAGGTGATTAAATCATTTACCAAATTTGGTAAAGGGTCCCCGGAATGTCTGCAGACCAAGTAATAGTGAAAATCAAATCAATTGGCTCTCATCCACAAATGACAGTTAAAACTGTACTGTGCCAAAAGGAAGCCCTATATTAACAGTGTCCAGAAGTGCGGTCAACCTCTCTGGGCTCTGAGGCATATGGGATGAACCTTTACTCAGTGGAAAATTATACTGTGGTCAGATGAATCTGTATGTCAGGTATTTTTTGGGACAAGGTTGTGTGCTCTAGACTAAAGAAGAGAAGAATCATTTAGACTGTTACCAGCAACAAGTCCAAAAGCCAGGGTCTGTCATGGTATGGTGTTGTGTCAGTGCCCTTGGCAAAGGTAACTTGCACTTCTGTGATGCACCATTAATGCTGAAAAGTACATGGAGATTTTGTCCCACAACATTCTGACACTCAATGACACTCGAATACCCTGTCAGAAAAGTCTAGTGGCTGAGAATGAGCGTTTTACAGTGTCTGCTATAATGTTAATGTTGTTTTTAGTGTGTTTACATAGATGAATATGGCCACGGTGTAAATGCGCAGTACAGTTATGATCTTATTGCCACATTATTGAGCGATGATAACATAAAATATGCCTTCAGTGATTTCCTGAAGATAAATACTAAAAAATAACACACCTGGAATAACCACAGCATTCGCAATCGTCTAATCTCATATGAAGCAAGAGATCGCAATGACATATAGTATACAAAATATACATATAGGGGTACAAAAATAGAATTGGGATTGGGCCAAAGTATGACCCATAACCTTACTGCCAGCTAGTGTTTCAGAAGTGTTATTGCAGAGCAACACAAACAGTGCGCAAAAGTATAAATGCACAAAAATGCGTAAGGCAGGCATCATGGGTCACAACGATCACTCGACATAGAAGTTTAAACAAGGCTTAAGACTTTTTTTGCAGGAAGAATGGGGCAAAAATCTCAAACACTTCATCACTTGGTGTCTTCAGTTCCCTAAATGTGTGTATCAATTTGTATGTGTATGCAGAGTGCAGACATCAAAACATGGTTAAAAATAACTCAGTTTCCACATTTAAATTAGAACTAGAGAAAGGAACGTGATGATGCTCAAAGAGGAACCACTTTAACAAGCATTGTGTGTAAAGTAGTGTTCAAGATGCATATGAAATATTTCATATTTTTACTAAATGCACATTTGGTATGCAAATTAATTACTTTAGACCTATGTTAGTAACTTGATGTATGACATATTTACATGCAGGCATGCACTGCAAAAAAATGCTTTTCTTACTTAGATTTTTTTTAATCTTGTTTCTAGTCCAAATATCGACAAATTCTTAAATCAAGAAGCATTTTCAAGCAAAACATATGGTCTTGTTTTAAGAAATAATATGCCAAAATGAAGTAGGTTTTTCCTTAAAACAAGCAAAATAATCTGCCAATGAGGTAAGCAAAATAATCTTATGTCGAAAGGGAAAACAAGATTATTTGGTAACACTTTATAATAACTACACACTATGAACTATTTATTAAGCATTAGCAAATAGTGAATTCATTATCCGTTAAGCATTAACTCTACAATAATAAGCATTAGTAAGCAGTTTATAACTGCAGCTACAAATGCTGCATTCTTTATAATCACATTTATAATGTGCTTAATAACTGTACTTTCATACTTTGTTAATGATTTATTTACTAATTATTTACTAGTTTAATGATTTCATTACTTAATTAAGTATTGCATTATTAACTATCCCGTTATTTAAGCATTGTTTTTTTTTATATTATTCAGAATGAGTTAGTAAATGATTAATAAACTATTAAAATTAACACTTATAATTTTTATTATTCAGGCATATACTAATAGTTAATTTATATGTTAATAAATGCTTTATTAACTCAACTTCATCCAGTTTTGTGACCTAATCTAAAGTGAGGATTATTTATGCTTTATAAATCCCTTATAAATGACAATTAAAGGCTCAGTTAAATTCTAAACAGGAAAAAAGAACATAAATGACTATTCATTTCTATTCATTTGAAGATACACAAATGAAACTATATCAAATGAAAAACAAATATTTGCAACGTTATATAAAATAAAATTACTGTACAGTTTAAACATGTCATCGTATTATATTGTTAAATTATTATATTGTTGTTATTATTATTATATTATTATAATTTTATGTCATATTTTGACACTTATTCAGCAATTATTAAACTTTATAGAAATTTTAGATTGCAAAGATTATTCTTTATTTGATACTAAGCCTTTATATGTCATTTATAAAGGATTTATAAAGCATAAATAGTCCTCACTTTAGATTAGGTCACAAAACTGCATGAACTTGATGTATAACATATTTACATGCAGGCATGCACTGCAAAAAAATGCTTTTCTTACTTAGATTTTTTTTAATCTTGTTTCTAGTCCAAATATCGACAAATTCTTAAATCAAGAAGCATTTTCAAGCAAAACATATGGTCTTGTTTTGAGAAATAATATGCCAAAATGAAGTAGGTTTTTCCTTAAAACAAGCAAAATAATCTGCCAATGGGGTAAGCAAAATAATCTTATGTCGAAAGGGAAAACAAGATTATTTGGTAACACTTTATAATAACTACACACTATGAACTATTTATTAAGCATTAGCAAATAGTGAATTCATTATCCGTTAAGCATTAACTCTACAATAATAAGCATTAGTAAACAGTTTATAACTGCAGCTACAAATGCTGCATTCTTTATTTATAATCACATTTATAATGTGCTTAATAACTGTACTTTCATACTTTGTTAATGATTTATTTACTAATTATTTACTAGTTAATGATTTCATTACTTAATTAAGTATTGCATTATTAACTATCCCGTTATTTAGGCATTGTTGTTTTTTTTATTATTCACAATGAGTTAGTAAATGATTAATAAACTAATAAAATTAACATTTCTATTCATTTGAAGATACACAAATGAAACTATATCAAATGAAAAACAAATATTTGCAACCTTCTCTAAAATAAAATTACTGTACAGTTTAAACATGTCATCGTATTATATCGTTAAATTATTATATTGTTGTTATTATTATTATATTATTATAATTTTATGTCATATTTTGACACTGTTATTCAGCAATGATTAAACTTTATAGAAATTTTAGATTGCAAAGATTATTATTTATTTGATACTAAGCCTTTATATGTCATTTATAAAGGATTTATAAAGTATAAATAGTCCTCACTTTAGATTAGGTCACAAAACTGCATGAACTTGAGTTAATAAAGCATTTATTAACATACATAGCAACCATTACTATATGCCTGAATAATACAATATATAAACGTTAATTTCAATAGTTTATTAATCATTTACTAACTCATTCTGAATTATCTTAAAAACCACCAACTACTCTTAAATACAAATGGTTTGTAATTAATGCAATACTTAATTTAGTAATGAATAATAAATCATTAACAAAGTGTGAAAGTACAGTTATTAAGCACATTGTAAATGTGGTTATAAATCAATTAATACAGCATTTGTAACTGCAGTTATAAACTGCTAACTAACGCTTATTATTGTAGAGTTAATGCTTAACAGATAATGAATTCACTATTTGCTAATGCTTAATAAATGGTTCATAGTGTGTAGTTATTATAAAGTGTTACCTATTATTTTGCTTACCCCATTGGCAAATTATTTAGCTTGTTTTAAGGAAAAACTCACTTAATTTTGGCAGATTATTTCTTGAAACAAGACATTATGTTTTGCTTGTCTAGAAAATGCTTCTTGATTTAAGAATTTTTTTATATTTGGACTAGAAACAAGATACAAAATCTAAGTAAGAAAAGCTTTTTTTTTGCAGTGTGGTGTACAAGTAAGTGGGTTTGAAAAGCCACCACAAATGCAGGAAGTGTGGTGAATGAGCCAGACTGAAGCAATTATGACTTTAGACCAGACAGAGGCTGCATGTCTTAGAGTTAAAAGCTGTTAGTGAAGTAATAATTTTAAAAAAGAAATGAAGATACAGAGGGAACAAACATCACACCTTTTTGAACAAAGCACCATCTGTTTGAAGACGTTCATTGTGTTTTTCCTTTGCTTCATAGGCAAGTCTTTTCAACTCATTTTACTCAGTGTTTTTTAACATGCATTGTGCTGATTGCTGTGTAATTATTATGCTTTGAGGCAAACAACCATACAATCAAGTCAAGTTAGTATTATTTCTATTAAACTTTATACTTGTTATCTGGCCTTTTATTTATTCTATAGAACTCTATACAGTGTAAGAGAATGAACAGGATTGACTTGTGTCAAAACAGATTTAAAATCAAGAAAATAACAGGATGTGTCAATAGCATGACATAATCCATTTGAACCAACATTAGTTCATTTAAATAAGCAGTTCCACAAAAGGCAGCAATGTCATTTTCCTGATTGAGTCATTTGATATTGAATCAATTCAGGTTAATATCAATGTTGCAAGCATCAAATCAACGCATCTCAGCTCACGTTTGTTTTTCACAGCACGTTTGCATTTCAACAGTGTTTAATTCTGTTTCCCTCTCAAACTTATTCATTCTTATTCTCTTTACTCTTGTATGTGCAGCATTAAATAACATAGGTGAAGTTCAAATCAATTAACAATATTCAAGAGACATGTTCAGTTTAGATCTCGTTGACACCAATGAGGGATTCACAAGTTAAAAATCCACATCTCTTAGTTTAAAAATGGAGATCATGGCTGTCTCTCAATACCAAGTATGCAAAGTTCAGACTCATGTCCTTGGATGTTCAGACTTGCCAAGTTCGGAAGAACAAACTCCTGAGGACACAAATTGAGTACTTCATAATGTCCTTTAGCTCACCATGGATTCAGCGATCTTGCTGTCCATTAACAATAACATTATGCAAAGCATAGACTTAAAATATATAATAGAATAAAATACATGACATAAAAAAATTACATACATTATCCACTGTATGAGATTTAGCTATATTATTTTATGAATTTTAGGGTATTTATCATCCAAATCAGTTGAACGGTGTAGGAACAACAGTTTGCATATGTGCCTCCCACTTGTTAAAGGTCCAAAAGTAATTGGACAATTGGCTTCTAAGCTGTTCCATGGCCAGGTGTGTGTTATTCCCTCATCATCCCAATTACAATGAGCAGATAAAAGGTCCAGAGTTAATTTCCAGTGTGTTATTTGCATTTGGAATCTGTCAACTATCAAGATGAGATCGAAAAAGCTGTCACTATCAGTCAAGCAGGCAATCATTAGGCTGAAAAAGCAAAAACCCATCAGAGAAACAGCAAAAACATTAGGTCTGGCCAAAACAACTGTTTGAAACATTCTCATTCATTCATTCATTTTCTTTTCGGCTTATTCTCTTTAATAATCCGGGGTTGCCACAGCAGAATGAACCGCTAACTTCACAAATCCAGCACATGTTTTACACAGCGGATACCCTTCCTGTCGCAATCCATCCCTGGGAAACATCCATACACACTCATTCACTCTCATACACTACAGACAATTTAGCCTACCCAAGTCACCTGTACTGCATGTCTTTGGACTGTAGGGGAAACCGGAGCACCCGGAGGAAACCCACGTGAACGCAGGGAGAACATGCAAACTCCACACAGAAACGCCAACTGACCCAGCCGAGGCTCAAACCAGCGACCTTCTTGCTTTGAGGCGACAGCACTACCTACTGCGTCACTGCAAAAAAACAAAACAAACAAAAAAAAAACACCAGTGAGCTCAGCAACACCAAAAGACCTGGAAGACCACAGAAGCAACTGTGGTGGACGACCAAAGAATTCTTTCCCTGGTGGAGAAAACACCCTTCACAACAGTTGGCCAGATCAAGAACACTCTCCAGGAGGTAGGTGTAAGTGTGTCAGTCAACAGTCGAGAAGACTACACCAGAGTGAATACAGAGGGTTCACCACAAGATGTAAACCACTGGTGAGCCTCAAAAACAGGAAGGTCAGATTAGACTTCTTAAGAAGCCTTCACAGTGCTGAACAACATCCTATAAACAGATGAGATCAAGATCAACTTGTACCAGTTTAATGGGAAGAGAAGAGTATGGAGAAGAAATGGAACTGCTCATGACCCTAAGCAGTGAAGCATGGTGGTAGTACTGACATGGTGTGTGCATGTATGGCTGTCAATGGAACTGGTTCTCTTGTATCTATTGATGATGTGACTGTTGACAAAAGCAGCGGGATGAATTCTTAAGTGTTTCAGGCAATATCTGCTCATATTAAACCAAAAGCTTCAGAACTCATTGGACGGCGCTTCACAGTGCAAACGGACAATGACCCAAAGCATACTGCAGAAGCAACCAAAGAGTTTTTGAAAGTAAAAAAGTGAAATGCTATGCAATGGCCAAGTCAATCACCTGACTTGAATCTAAGGCCAAATCACAATTCTATTTTTATACTCCTACCCCATTCCCCTTGGCCCTTAAAAACGAGTGTGATGGGGAAGGGCTTCAAAATTTACCCCTAAGTATTGGGACAGCACTACAGCACCTGCACATGTCATCATAAGTCATTGCAATCTCTTCATATGAGATCAGACCATTGTGACTGCTGTGGTTATTCCAGTTGTGTTATTTTTTTAGGTATTTATCTTCAGGAAATCACTGAAGGCAAATATTATGTTATCATCGATCAATAATGTGGCAATAAGATCATAACTGTACTGCGCATTTACACAGTGGCCATATTCATCTATGTAAACACACCAAAAACAACATTAACATTATACTAGACACTGTAAAACGCTCATTTTCAGCCACCAGACTTTTCTGACAGGGTATTCGAATGTCATTGATTGTCAGAATGTTGTGGGACTACTGTACAGGAGTTATTATTAGGGATTATAGATCGCGAAATGTAGCGGTTTTTATTTTTGCTTTTTTTTTTTATAAAAGCATGACGATAAAACATGACCGTGGTTATTAATATTTTAAAACATGTGTTTGTTTGTTGTAAAAATTCGTAATAATGACAAAAAATACTAATTTGTGGGTCAACTTACCTCCGGGTGCAGCAAAACTGCCGTTGTAGCTGATGCATTCTGTGAAATTTTCTTACCTCTTGGTTTTGAGTGTGGTCCTGAAAAATCTTCGTTCTCAGGGTTGTATACCTCTTCCCCTTAGCCCTACGCCTTCAAGCTAAAGAGAATTGGGACACCATTACCCCTTCACATGAACACGCAAAACGAGGGGTAGTGGGAAGGGCTAAGGGCTAGAATTGGGATTGGGCCTAGAGCATGCATTTCACTTGCTAAAGACAAAACTGAAGGGAAAATGCCCCAAGATCAAGCAGGAACTGAAGACAGTTGCTGTAGGGGCCTGACAGATCACCACCAGGAATAAAACTCAGTATATGATGATGTCTATGTGTTCCAGACTTCAGGTTGTAATTTACTGCAAAAGATTTGCAACCAAATATTAAAAAGGGAAAGTTTAATTTATAATTATTATTCTGTCCAATTTCTTTTTGGTCAGGGATGGACTGGGACCAAAATCAGCCCTGGCAGTTGATCATCAGTGTGAACAAACAGCCTTGATTTAACGAAAAGGTGGAGGGGTTGACAGTCCCGATTTTCACGAAAAGTGTGTGTGTGCGTGTGGTGGTGGTGGGTGGGGAGGGGTGTGGTTGGTCTCGGTGGCCCACATGTAACACAGACCGGCACACTTTAAAAAAAAAAAAAGGTCCGGCCCTTCTGGCATTTGCCAGAATTGCCAGATAGCCAGTCCGTCCCTGCTTTTGGTCCCTTAACAAGTGGGAAGTATATATGCAAAGTAATGTAATTCCTACACCGTTCACCTGATTTGGATGTAAATACCCTTACATTAAAGCTCACAGTCTGCAGTTAAAGTCTTTAATTTCAAATCCATTGTGTTGGTGAATAGAGAAAACAATTGACACATCCCCAAATTCCTCAGTGCAGATCAGTGATGATGGTGAAAGCTCTTTCCTTGTGCTGATGACTGGACTGACACTCTCTGATTCTGGATGGTATTCCTGTTTTGTTGGAAAACAAGAGGCTTTAGTTCAGCTCACAGTCACTGAAGGTAAAACAACAATCATTGTTTTGCCATATTTTGCTTTGTCTTTTTCTACCATATCCATAGACCATGCAATACAGTCTCATACTGATATAAATAAATCATAACAGAGATTATATGATTATAGTCATAACTAATTATCACAAAATGCCTGATTCCTCATTCTTATTTGCTTCATTTTCACACACACCATTAACATTGTTTTCCATGTCTGACAGCAGCCGTGAGCACAGCCAGCAGCACTGAGAGCACAGCCAGCAGCACTGAGAGCACATACAGCAGCACTGAGAGCAACAGGTTAGTATTGACTTTAAGAAGAGTCCTGGATCTACATTTGAACAAACCCTTTTAACACATTTATATGCTGACGTCATGTGTTTGTGTTTCTATCTTCTGTCTTTCAGATTGGGTGTGAAGGAGCGATTCTGTCTGTCACAGAGTTAGATCACAGACTGATCCTCAAACTGTTTAGATCAATAACATGTTGTGTGAATCCTCTTCTGAATGCATGTGCTACTGTCAAGGTAAAGCTTTACAGACTTTTATTTTGCATCTGGAAGTTCCTAAAGCAGTTTCTAACCGAGAATGGAGTATATGCACATGGACTTTTAATTTCAGTCAGCCTGCCCCAGAGCCTACAAAATCGCCACATTTTAGATCTGATTTCTTTTTTAAAAATGTTGATCTTCACTGCCTGGCTGAGATACGATATAAAGTGGGTATCAGATCAAACAAGAAGTACTACATTAAATAATATTTTTCTGCACCATGTCTTTAAAATATGGAGATTAATTTTATTTTCAATAGAGTTTTTGCGCTAGCCTGCTGCTTATGGCGGCACCTGCGTTTAAACAGTCTTTCGTCTCTTTTTATGCTTAAACAACCAAAATGAAGTTTATTTAACTGATATTATTTTAATTACATTACAACATCAATGATGTAAAAGGAACCTTGTAAAATGGGCTAATTGCAAACAGACTTTGAATTTTCAGTCAGGCAGCCCAAGAGCTTCCGGTGAACTGTCTTTCCATTACAAAATTGTCACGTTTAAGATCTGATTTCTTAAAAATCAGCGATCTTCATTGCCTGATAGATATACGTTATGAAGTGGGTCTCAGATTGGACAAGAAACACCGCATTAAATTATATTTCCCTCCCTACCCGCTTGTTTTAGTATCAAGTATTTTCAATAGAGTTTCTGCGCTCGCAGGTCCTGATGGCGCTAGTGGTTACAACGGTCATTCA
>CAIGQZ010001210.1:8570960-8621761 GCA_903798205.1 Danio tinwini
AAAAACAGAGACACACCAGGAAGTGTGCACAGACTGCAACCGTGACATGTTGAGCCTATTTGGCTCATTCAGAACTCAAATGGCTATGCCTGTCTATACAATACAGTGGAATACTTCTAGTTTAGTATACAACCCTACCATATTAGTCAAACATTTTTAAGTGTATTACACTATAAAAAAGATGAGGCAAAGACAACTCATAAATCGCGTAACAATATGCGATTTAAAAGGGTAACTACTAGTATTTAATAGCGACAGCAGAAGCAGATGCACGAATGTGACAATCAAACATAATAGCTGATTGATGTTTAAAGGAACCTATTAAATGTAAAGTAATAAGCCAGTAAAGAAAGTAAGGTAAAAAGCTGTCTTTCTGTGCACAGGCCCTATTGAGTTAAATAAAAGTTAACTAAATTGTTGTAACTATCTTAATTGACTCTATTTTCAATATGAAAATAAACATAAATCATTGAATATGATTAAACTATTAGCATCTTCCTTTAAAACAAACAAATTTGTTTATTTTTTTTTTCTTTTTGTCTTTAAAAAATGACAATTGTGATTATTTACTCAACCTTTACTTGTTCCAAACCGGTTTGTCTTTTTTCTTTCTGTTAAACATAAAAGAAGATATTTTGAAGAAAGCTGGAAACCTGTAATCATTGACTTAATTGACATAGTATTTGTTTTTCCTTTCATAGAAGTGTCAATAGTTACAGTTATATATATAATGAATCAAAGAAACACTGACTTTCGTCGTTTCTTTGCCTACTTTCATTTAAAATTTGGGTTGGGACTACACCACTGTTACTGACATAAATAAATCATAACTGTAATATGATTAGTCTTAACTAATTAACACAAAATGCTTTATTCCTCATTAATATGTGCTTCATTCACACACGTCATTAACATCATTTTCCATGTCTGACAGCAGCTGTGAGCACAGACAGCAGCATTGAGAGCATCGGGTTAGTATTGACTTTAACAAGAGTCCTGGATCTACATTTGACAAACCTTTTTAACACATTTATATGCTGACATTATGGGTTTCTATCTCTTCTCTCTTTCAGATGGCGAGTAAAGGAGCGTTTCTGTCTGTCACAGAATTAGATCACAGGCTGATCCTCACACTGTTTAGTTAACGTTGTGTGAATCCTCTTCTGAATGCATGTGCTACTGTCAAGGTAAAGCCTAACAGACTTTTATTTTGCATCAGGTAGATCTTTTAGCAGTTTCTAACCAGGAATTATTCACACAAACAGGAAGTCACTATCACTTCCTAGTTGTGTGGGTGTTTTTATTTTTATTGAACATATACAGTCTTATGCAAATGTTTGGCCACCCACGATAAGTTTCATAATTGCAAGCCATAGCCTGGTGGCCTTTCAAATCAGCAATTTTATTTAGATATGTTTTCAGGGTTCATACAGTAATGGAAAACCTGGAAAAGTCATGGAATTTTGACATGGCGTTTTCCAAGCCTGGAAAAGTTTTGGAAAAACAGAAGAACCCACAAAGTTTTGGAAAAGTCATGAAAAACAGATATCTGTATACTTGAATATAGGTTATTTACTTTTATTCTGTCCTTGGCCAATCACATACTCTCACATTTTTAGTGCGGTGTAAGCATCATCTAAATCACTTTTACATAGATATAAATATAAATTGAAACTAAATAGATTGCAGAGTGTTTTATGATATGCTGTAATAAATTTGAACATGCATTGTGTTTCTTTTACCACGTATATGTAGACATTGCATGAAACATTAGGTCATGAAAATTTACTTGAAAGTTTTGGAAGAATCATGGAAAAGTCATGGAGTTTTAGTAGTAAAATTTGTATAAACCCTGGGTTTTATACCCTAGGGAAAAAACAACATTTCAGTTCTGACGTAACATTTATTTAATTAACAGGTGCCATTTAAGTCTTAACAAAAATGTGGGCACCTCAACAGAATAAGGACATCAATGTTTTGTACAGCCACCTTTTGCTGAAATAACAGCCTGTAGACACTTCTTATAGTCAGGGATAAGTGCCTGAAGTCTTGCTGAAGGCATTTTGGACCATGCTTCCTTGCAGAATTTCTCCAGTTCAATCAGGTTTGATGGGTGTCAATTATGAACAACCCTTTTCAGATCAATCCATAGATTTTCGATGACGTTCAAGTCTGGGGACTGGGATGGCCATTCAGGATCATTGTATCATGTCTGAGCATGATTTCCTACCCAGGTAACAAAGAATTCTGGCCCAGATTTGGCATAAATCTGGCACAGCAGGCATTCATCCGGCAATGGCATACAGCATGTGAGCCAAACGTGGTCCTGGTTTGGCAAGAGTGGCACCGTCTTTAAGGCGGCACACAATATTTGGGTCAGATGTAAAATATAGTATTTGGCCCATATTGGCCTATCTTGACCCACATTTAAAATACCTACCAAAATTCTACCAATCGGGTCGCTTTGAGTAAAAGCACACCCATAGCACACCTAAAGTGCAATAATTCATGGGTTTATTAATTTCATTGCAGTCGTGACACCCCAACAAATCTGGCCCAGTTCAGGCTCAGTTATGGGTTATTAACTTGGCTGAGACTTGACCCAGATATGGTCCATGTTTGGCCCTTTTCTGGAGGTCAAACTTGGTCCAGTCATGTACCTTAATTCACTGCGGCATGTGGGCCAAGTAAAAGCTGATTGTGTGGGCCAGAGCTGGGCCAAATATATTTAGCTATATGGGTAGATAGATCTGGAACTGTGCTTTGGAGTCATTGTCCTGCTGAAACTTCCAACCCTTTCGTAACTTCAGCCTCTTGACTGATTCCTGTACATTGTTCTTCAGAATCTGCTGATACTGGGTGGAATCCATGCAACAGCATGATGGACCCTCCACCATTTTTTACAGTAGGGAGCAGGTTCTTCTCCTGTAATGCTGTGTTCTTTTTCTGCAAAATGGTTATGGTGTGGCATCTGTCCACAGTATATTTTTTTCAAAATGATTCAGGCTTGTCCAGATAAGCCTTTGCATTTCTAAAATGACTCTTCTCAATAGCAGAATGCAGAAAAGGCTTCTTCTGCACCACCTTCCATTAAGCTGCTCTTTGTGAGGAGTGTGCTGAACTGTGGAATGATGTACAATCATATTATCAGCAGCAAGATGTTCCTGAAGCTCTTTGGAGGTGGTCTGTGGTTTGTCTGTGACCATTCTAACCATTCTTCGCCTTTGCCTTTCACATTTTTCTTGGTCTAGCACATCTTTCCTGCACAAGAACTGTTCCTGTGGCCTTCCATTTTCTTACTATATTTTTGACTGCAGATTGAGACTTTAAACCTTTGTGATAGCTTTTTGTATCCTTCTGCTAATTCATGTTAGTAAATTATCCTAGTTTTTAGGTCATTAGGAAGTAATTTTGAGGTTTCCATGTTACTGCTTTCAGGTTAACAATACGGAGAAGCACAACTAGCAATCTGCTATCCTAAACATCCTTTTTCACGATTGGTTGAACCAGTCATGATTGTGTTAGGATTGTTAAGGTTCACGGAGTCATTCAAATCAATTTTGTGTTGTAATCAGTCAGCATGAGGTGATTACAGATTTTTGAAATACACACAAAAGAGAGGGTGCCCAAACTTTTAAAAGGGGTCTGGATTCAGACCTGGCGCAGTGCAATCTGAGCTGCATTCAATGCTTTTTAATGCGCTCATCGAACCCTACCCTTCACAGTGACGTCACTCACTCCATTGAGTGCATTGTGTCTGACATTGCATCGCTGAGTGATGCAATCTCAGCTTGCAGCATACAGTAAAGGCTGCATCCAGATACTATTGAAACTTTTGCACAGCTTATTTTTCAGTTTCAATTTAATTTCACACATCTCAATACTGCTACACTATGCATTTTGGTCTGAAATACATTACATGATCTAGCTTTCTCTAGAAACTGAATGGCATTTCACTGTGATCTTCTCTTATAAAGAAAGAGCACATTATTATGCAGTCACAGAGGGGTGCCCAAATTTTTGCAAAAACTGTAGTAATGTACAACAGCTTGGAAATACACAAACATGGTTTGATTAAGGGATTCTTTTGGTCTTACAGTTGTTAAATAATGAAGGATCCTTAATGACATGTGATAATTGTCCTTCATACTCTGATTTTCTTGTAACCCCAAAGAAAAATATACATCTGTAATTGGAGCTCTTCTAGTGTTGTTTCTTTATGTAGAGAAAGAATGGATCTTTAAGAAGGCATCTTTTCTTTTTTTCATGCTCATACTTTCTGTGGCAAAATTTGTTTTTCATTTAGCAAAAACAATAAGAAGAAGAACATACATCTATTATTCCAAAAAGAACTGGTTAGTAAACCATGTGTTACTTTCTATTGGTCTAAGTGTATTCAAAGTATTGATTGGAGAAATTTTGGCCGCCATTTTAGTACAGGGTAGCACTCTTTCGAAATGAATGTGCAACCAAAGTGCAGTGGAGGACTCAATATATATATAGATATATAGACAAATATACATATATCTATGATCTGGAGTTTTCTTGGTGGTGATTATGCAATTTTTTAAATTTTTTAATTACGAAAATTATAATTTAACATCACTTTTCTACATGGATAAATAAGTGACCGGACAGGCATTGCAGACAAAGAGCATATCTTTGGTGCATGAAAATGTATTATCTCCCTTCCTGGTAAATTTGGCCTAATCAATGTCCTGAAACACTACCCTGCCCTAGTTTCACTTCTAATTCTAATGGAGGAAGCGATTTGTCTGTGAATAAATCTTCGTCATGAGCGATTCATTTGAATTATCAATATCCCTGCGTCTCAATGTGCATAATATCCACCTTTCTGATCTAAATGGTATATGACATTTGTAATATTCAATAATTTAGAGTGGACAATATGCATATTGAGACGCAGGCACTGTTATGTTAGGCACCCTTAAGTTACTTAAAAAAATAGCCGTTACTTCACTTAGCCGACAATAATACACATTTCTGGCACTGCAGTGTCTTGTCATATTTCATTTACATTGTTTGCTGATTTTATTTAACCAAACTAGCATAAGCCTAGAATTTAGTCAAGTTGGTGCTGTTGCCTTATGGTTAATGCAGTGTGACTGTATTATAATGAGAAAATAGTGAGAAAAAAAAACAAATTTCCTACCACAGCTATGCTAATGACACTCAAATCTACTTAGTCTTATTGCCTAATGACTACAGCCGTATTGACAAACTCTGCCAATGCATTGATAAAATGAACAGTTGGATGTGCCAAAACTTTCTTTAGTTAAACAAAGAGAAAACTGAAGTCATTGTGTTTGGGAACAGAGATGAGGTTCTCAAGGTGAATGCGTATCTTGGCTCTAAAGGTCAAACAACAAAGAATTTCAATAGTCATTTCAATAGTCATGTCAAAGCAATTAGTAAATCAGCATACTATCATCTCAAAACATTGCAAGAGTTAGATGCTTTGTTTCCAGTGAAGACTTGGAGAAAATTGTTCATGCTTTTATCAGCAGCAGGGTGGATTACTGTAATAGACTTCTCCTCACGGGCCTTCCCAAAAAGACAGTCAGACAGTTGCAGCTCATCCAGAATGCTGCGGCCAGGATTCTGACCAGAACCAGGAAATCAGAGCACATCACATCTGTCCTCAGGTCTTTACACAGGCTCCCAGTTACATTCAGAATAGATTTTAAGGTATTATTACTTGTCTATAAATCACTAAATGGCCTTGGACCTCAATACAATACAGATATGCTCACTGAATACAAACCTAATAGAACACTCAGATCTCTAGGATCACATAAACTAGAAATTCCAAGAGTTCAGTCAAAGCAGGGTAAATCTGCCTTCAGCTACTAACAGCACCCCCTACTGCTGGAATCAGCTTCCAGAAATGATCAGATGTGCTCCAACATTAGGCACATTCACATCAAGACTGAAAACACAGAATCTGTTTACCTGTGCCTTTACTGAATGAGCACTGCGCTATGTCCGACAGATCGCACTATTATGTTTTTCTCTTTTTTAAATTCTTTTACAACCTGTTTTAACACATTTTTATTAGTTTTTTTATTATCTGTTTTTATTTTTTTCTTACACCTGTCTTTTTATTCTTGTTTATGTAAAGCACTTTAAATTGCCACTGTGTATGAAATGTGCTATAAAAAATAAACTTGCCTTGCCTATTATCATCAATAATGACTTGTTTAGCACAAAAGTTTGTGACATAAAAAAAAACCTTACAAAAATGAAATGTTACCTATAAAATGTTATGCCTTTATTCTTTGTTTGCTTGTTACTACACTCGTACGCAGCTCAAAAGTCCAGCATCTTCACATTAGCTTTAGTCTTAACTACTGCGGTTAAATGACTTGTCCTGTCCTGGGAGCACTGTACAAATGTAGTTGCGCTATTGATGCATGCTCAGGGCCCTTGTGCGATATCTGGATATTTTCTCTTTTTCAGATCATTCTCTGTAAACCCTAGAGATGGTTGTGTGTGAAAATCCCAGTAGATCAGCAGTTTCTGAAATACTTAGGCCAAGCCGTCTGGCACCAACAACCATGCCACGTTTAAAGTCACTTAAATCACCTTTCTTCTTCCCCATTCTGATGCTCGGTTTGAACTGCAGCAGATCGTCTTGACATGTCTACATGTCTAAATGCATTGAGTTGCTGTGATTGGCTGATTAGAAATTGCGTTAACTTGGACAGGTGTACCTAATAAAGTGGCCAATGAGTGTATGTTTTGTCAAACTCCGATTTCAGCAATTTACTGAATCAAATAGTAAAAAACTAAATCAAAACTGGCTTGGCTAATCTAGATATTCCCCCAAAGATTTATTTAATCAAACCACTCTCATATTAAAGATCTGGTGCATGCCTTCTATGAATGATTTTAATTTGTAACATTTTGTTCCTAATGTCTTCAAGAATAATCTGTTACTAATTAAAACAGCCTGTCTTTTTTGTTTTTTATGTTTTTTGTTTTGTTTTTCTTTTAAATTGAAAACAAAGATGTAAATGTGATTGTGATGTGATTTATTGTCACATTCTTGTTACATCTCAATAATAAGATTGTTAAAAAATTAAATAAAATCAATCTGATACTTCGCAAATGTTGTTAGCAAGACGTCTTATTTTCTTAAAGTGGAAGCATCCATCACTGCCCATAATACATGGTTTAAAGAAGTGTTTGCTTGTATTATGATGGAAAAAGTCAGGCTGTCACTCTTGAGTTCTTTAAAAACCTTCAGATGTGGTGCTCTTTTTTCTTGATCCTTAAAGGTGCTGTATATACAATTTTGACTATTTTAAAGCATAAAAATACCATAATATGTGTGCAGATATTTAAGAAACATCCCAAGTGAACATATTTGTTTAACTGAAAAACAATGCTGAAGTCAGATATTCTGCTTTGGTAAATTTCACCTGCACAATGCCAGTTTAGCCAGTTATAATTCAGCACCCCGGGTTGCCTTGTGGGAAAACAGCGTATTTCATTCAGAAAGGCCCTGAAAGCATGCGTCTGTGA
Source organism: Danio tinwini (assembly GCA_903798205.1). Taxonomy (NCBI): domain Eukaryota; kingdom Metazoa; phylum Chordata; class Actinopteri; order Cypriniformes; family Danionidae; genus Danio; species Danio tinwini. The sequence continues at coordinate 8,578,509 of CAIGQZ010001210.1, forward strand.
CCGAAATGGACAGTATCAGACGTCTAAATGAGACAGATTCAGTTCCACATGAGGTTATTAATTATCAAATTATATAAATATTACGAACGAAAACATTAGGTGAGCAGGACATTGTAACCGCGTGTCCTCACAAAAAACTTTGCGACGAGATGCGCAGTAATGAGCAGTTTGGCTGTTTGCACCATATGAAACACAACAGAAATGTAAATACAGTATTTCAGAAGCACAGAATATGCACTCACTCACAAAACGGTAAGGTTTATAATCTATTCAAACTCACATTGTTAGCATTTAGCACTGAATAAAGCACACAAGATTTACCTGAGGTGATCACTGTCATAGGTTTCACAGGTTCAGCTGTGAGAAATAGAAGCCATTTCTAATATATCAATTTGAGGTGTTAGTTAGATTCAAAACTCCTTTTAATATGGAAAATATTCCCTCTATCGCATGTTGTTGCTTTTATTTAGAACACAGTGTAAATCACTCACTCCTGTACTCAATCTGGCATCCCGCGTTTGCGTCTATTTTGATCCAGGTGTGCAATACCTAGTTTAACCACTGGGTGTCAAACTTGCATACTGCACCTTTAAAACTGAGCACTTATTGATTTATTTGACTTACTTTTTGTTATTTAAATATATATATATTCCTGGATCAAAACACACACAATCGCAGGTTGCCAGATTGAGGACCAACAGGAGTGTGCATGACTATCAAGCCTAAATTCTGATTTAAGGCTGATTTAAATCGAGTTTTAACTAAAAGCACTGCCACACGATAGAAGGAATATTTTCCATATTAAAAAGAGTTTTTGTTCTAACCAACACCTCCAATTGATATATTAAAATAGGTTTCTATTAAGATGCAGCTGTAAGACTGGATTTTACTCAAACAAACATATCCTGCAATAAAACCATAAAAACTCTGGAATCTGGAAAAGGGGATGCGAGAACACACTCAGAATTTTTTTTTTTACTTGTTCAAACTACTTAATTAAAGTGAGCTGAAACAACACAATTCTTAAGATTTCATTAAGACAACTGAATTTTTTTATGTTCAATCCACATAAATCTGTTAAATGTGTTAAGTTACCTTAATCGATTTACACAGCTGGACAACATGAATGAATTGTGGAACCCTGCATTTTTTACAGTGCATCCTTCTCGCACTCAACCCTGTCCCTTGCTGGTGTTGTTTTTTTAATTATAATTATTCTGGTGTGATTGGTAAACTGGTGAACTGTCTTAAAACTTTATTTCACCCCAAACCAATTGGTAACCCTTTGTAGTTAGTTAACCCTGAAAACAGAGTCAGATATTTGGGTGCTAAATATTCATCACAGATGTTAATGGGTATCTAAAGATAAATGGGTGAATGTTTTTTCTCTCTTAAGGAAGACAATCCATAATAAAGATCTTTTGATAAACTTTGTTCAAGCCAAACAAATACGTAACCTTTTGTAGGTTAATTAACTCTGAAAACAGAGTCAGATATTTGGGTGCTAAATACTCATGACTCTTTTCACAGATGTTAATGGGTTAAAAATTAGTTTTAGCAAATCAATTAGGGAAGCGTCTGTAGCCAGACTTCCCGCACAGCCTCTGTGTGTCTCTTCTATTGCCAGGTATGCTGACTTTATTAAATTATTTTGAACCTTGTATTTGGCTGCTGCTTGAAATCCACTCCAGAAGATTCAGCTACGTGACAAAAAAACTGAATTAGGATTCTATTGTAAACAATTGTATTTCCCCCCTTGAGTAGCAAACACGATTTACTCTGATGCCCTTTTCTTGATAGAATAATTATTACAGATAGCTTAGCTATCAGCAGCCATTCGATAAATAGTAAACATATGATAATGCCAAACATTGCTGAAAGATTATCGCTACCGGAGAGACATTGAGTGTGACTTCTTGTTAGAAATTAATTTCGTCATTCAGAGTTCCTAATAGTCCAAAAGGTGATGATAATAGTTAAACATGGTAGTTTGTTTATGTTTTAGGTTGGTGAAAGAATCATTTGCTCCTTAGTTTTTTCGGCTTCTTCTTTGTTTTTTTTTTGTGCTTCACTCTCACGTTTGTCCGTTTCTGAAAGGATCGGATGTCGGAATCACGCACATGTTATTACCATCAGCTCCAGAAGTTCGTTATTTCAAATACAGAAGTTTTTACATCAAGACAACAAGGTTTGTTTGAGCTCGGGTCAACTAAGGCTTGTTATTATATGTATATATTATAACAATGTAATGTCTCGACTGTGTATTTAAAAATGGCGCTCCAAGTTTCGTTGTTTTCATTCTCCTGGCTTGTAAATGTGCTAGTGACACTTCCCTGTAAACCAACAGCATTTAGCTGTGCATCTTGCTCTGCCTTTTGGTACACTTTTGTTGTGCTAGGTGCCCTTTGGAAAGGGTACCCAAAAAGTGTTTGCTTTTAGATACCTTTTGATAGTAGAAACTGCCATAAAAGCGTACTGAACCACACCATACTGTATCACTCAGTGGAAACAGGCCATTATGGCTCGTTTCCACTGTCTAGAACAGTACGGTACAGTATGGGTCGGTTTGACAGTGGAAACGGCCATAAAAGCGTACCGAACCTTACCGTATGCCTTTTTTGGTACCCTTTTGAAAGGGTACCAAACATGAGAAAGGGTACCAAAAGGCGGAGCTAGACACGCAGCTGAACACTATTGGTTTACAGAGATATGTCACAAGCTCACGCAACAAGCCAGAATGAAAACAAAGAAGCTGCCATGTTTTCATACACAGCCGAGAGATTATATATACATATAATAACAAGCCCTGTTCGATCTGGGCTCAAACGAACATTGTCGTCGTCTTGATGAACAGCCACAAAGCCAAAAAGAAGAACAGATTTTTACCCTGTGTCCCGTAGTTTTTCTGAAGCGGGAGCGATTTTGCTTTCTTGCTTGCACTCACCGCGCATCTATATTTGAAATAACAAACTTCTTGAGCTGATGATAATAACGTGTACTTGATTATTGACGTGCTTTTGAAACCTGATCCTGTCAGAAACTGACAAACTCGAGAGTGACACAAAAAAAAAACAAAAGGAGAAGCTGGAAAAAAAGGAGCACATTATTTTTTCAGCAAACGCGAACAAACTGCATTGCTTAACTATTATCATCACCTTTTGGACTATTATGAACTCTGAATGATGGAATTACTTTCTAACAAGAGGCTACACGTGCTGCTGAAGATTACAGACACATTTAATCATGAGAGGTTTGCACTGACTGTGGGCTCTATTTCCTGTTGCTTTGAACCTAAATGTATGCTGTGTGTAGTTTATCTGTAATTGGTAACATATTGGAGACTGTAAGGGTCTGTATGTGTTTATAAATGTTGCATTTATTTTTTTATTTTATATAATTGCAGACGTTACAGTAGGCTATTTCACACTGTCATGGATCTGCAGTTATAATCAACTCATGTTCATACATAAGTTAGTAATAAACATTTATACACAAGTATTTATGTGTGTAAAGCATCTGTTTTGTGAAGTGCTTCTCATATGATATATGAGCGACCTGTACAGCTTTACTTTAGACATTTTCTCGAGCGAAAATTACGTCGACTCCAACTTTCTGTTGTACACCACGCCCACCAAAAGAGTACCATTGGTACCCTTTTAGCAGTGGAAACACAAGCCTGATAAAGGTGACCCGTACCGTACCGTACTGTACCAGTCAGTGGAAACGAGCCAAAAGTGTCAGGAAAGCACAGTTCAGATTACATTGTAACCCCATGTCCTAACAACACGCTACATTACAAGAATTGCATTGATAAGCAATTTGACTGTTTGCACCAGAAATTTAAATACAGCCATTCAGAAGCACAGAATATGCACTCACTCATGAAATGGTAAGGTTTATAATCTAATTAATACATAATAAACATCTTTAACATTATTAAATGTAGATGCTGAATCACTAATATGTCTTGGTTTGCATTATTTCACCATTCTAAAGTTCAATTTCAAGATCTGAGGTGAACTATCTGATGCTGCTTTCAGTAGTATGGCAATACATGTCATGTAAAATGGCATTCAAACTCACATTGTTAGCATTTAACACTGAATAAAGTACATGAGCTGTACCTGAGATAATCACAGTTTACCCTGTTGTTACAAGAAGTAGTAGCTGTTTCTAATATATCAATTCGAGGTGTTTGTTTACAACAAAACCTCTTTTTAATATGGAGAATATTTCTTCTATTGCATGCCATTGCTTTTATATAGAACCACTTTAAATCAGCCTTTAGGCTCGATAGTCAGGCACACTGCTATTGGTGTCCTTAATCTGGCAACCTGTGCTTGCGTTTGTTTTGATCCAGGAATGTAATACCTACTTCAACTACTGGGTGTTAAACTTACATACTGCACCTTTAAAGATCCTGAAGTGTGAAAACTTTGAGTAAAGCCAGTCATAAATATCTGACCATAATGCATCCAAATACATACAGTGAAAAAACAAATGATCCATTGTTCCAATATGATCTTAAAACATATATTTACTTAAACCCAAGTCTAGCTCGATTAAGTTGTCAGATGTGCCTAATGTTTTTTAAATTCCTAGTCTCTTTTTAAGTTTGAATGCATCCTTCAAAGGCAGCATTTTCAAGTTTTCTGTTGCAGCCCTATGCAGAAGTGCAATAAAGGCTTACCGATGCAAAACAAAACTCTGTTAATCTTAACCTTGACTATATTAAATGCAAATCTAATTAGTTTCACAAAAGCAAAGAACATATTTTAGGGGCAAAATAATCTGAGATGATGGATAATACTTCTATGGCGAATGATGAAAGACTCATTCTAACAGTGGCATGGCAGACTCTACTGTATATCTTTGTAACAGTCTAAGATTTCTGAATACATATTTTACCACAGTTGTTTGTTTTATGTCATGTCATGTCATGTCATGTCATGTCATGTTATGTTATGTTGTGTTGGTCGAGGAATAGATTAAAACACATTTAATGTAGCCCTACAACTTGTGGGACCTTTCACGGTTACATATTAATATCATAATATTGTAGTCTAAACTTAAAGCAATCATGACTAACTGTATATAATAAAAACTTAAATTACTCAATCTACTTAAAACCTACTTAATTTACTGAGCAAAAGTTATTTATTCATTTGCAAGGATACTTATCAGAGACGTAAAGCATTACTTTGCTACAGCAATCCACATGTACAATTTTGTTTAGAAGTTTTTAGAGGCTAAATTCAAATGAAATACCACAAACTGTCCAAATCGTATGTTTACTCTACAAATATTGTCAAAATCATAAAAAAAAATATAGTTCATATTCCTTAAAACATAGAGGGTGATCTTGTATGGTCATCAATGTAAACTGAATGTAACCTGGTGGTCATGTTTGGAACTGCGGCCACACAAAATCATATTGAAGGCTCATTTTTTGAGATATCAACTTCAAATTTGGAATATAATTTGTTCAGATATTTAGCTTTGATTTATCTGTCAATTTTAGGCTAAAACATGTTTTAATAAATACAAATTTTATGTAATACAATAATGTGTAAGCTTTTTTAATATTTTCATAAAGATAAAGGTGCATAACTTTCATTTTATTTAATGAATATCGGATGATGAATATATATTTATTGAATTGTTTTAGCTACAATCTGACATCTGTTGTCTTTAAAATGAGACAAACCTATGCATCAAAGCCTTAAAGATTGACATTCATTAAAATTAAACATGTCATTTCCATGTCTATGTTCAAACAGTTGGGGCGACAGTTAAAGGGTTAACAAAGTTAGGGTATGACAAAGTTTGTTGAGTAATGCTGATACAGTCCATCTTTTTTTGCTAGATTGACATTAATTTACAGGATATAGGTTAATAACAAGAAATGTAGTAAACCATTAACCAAAGTTAGCAGAAAGCAGACTTCTCTCAGTTAGCAGACAGCAGACGCCTCACACATTTAACTTACAAATAGCTGTATTATAGTCTATGTGTGTGAACTAGATGTTGCTGCAGACTTATATACGAGTATGATGATTTTTTTCCAACTGAAACAGGCTATTGAGTCAGGGCCTGAGTTTTATTTTTGTGCTTGTCCTCATCTTTCATTTACAGCAAACTAATGGTTGGAGGGGTGTGGCTATGCATAATTCACCCGTGCGTCAAACATTTGGATGGATTAATTGTCCACTTTAAGATAAACATACTTTTTTTCCATGTGGACTTTAACAATTTTATATACATAAAAAAGTTGGATATAGCTGAATTAACTGTAGATTGTGACTCCAAGTGAAGATACTTTTTTATATCTTTTTCTATATTTTGCTGTATCTGCCAAGCTAACAACAAATATTTCAACAGGATTAATTTTGTACAATTTAATATAATTTACAATTTTTTCTAACATTAGATGTGTGTTCTCATGATGTTGACATTCATTCTTGGAATATCATGGTCTTTTTATTAAATGTTCTTATAAGATTGAGAGTAAACATCCTGAGAACAAGATTCTCAGCCTCATGATAATATTGGAATTTGCTAAATGTTAACTTTTTTTGGAACATTGAAAATAATCATTCAAACAGGGTTATTATGAGGAATAAAATCTGTTATTTGAGTGAAACCTTTTCAAAATGTACACTTTTGTACCATTTGTACCTTACAATCATAAAAAATAATTCACTGGATTTACTAAATATTTTTTAAGGTAGTCTAAGTGGTTGAAAATAACGTATATGCTGAATTTACACAAATAAATTCAGTTAAACATTACGGAATTTAGTTTGTTTGTTTAAATTCAGCTTATATATATTGTTTGCGACCACTTAAAAAATATAGTAAATCTAATTAATCATTTTTTTTCAGTGTAATAGAATTTATAGGTAAAATGTGATCTGCAAAATACATAAAACATTTATGTAAGTAACATGTTGCTTTTTGTGTGACAATAAACAACTTAAACACTGTGAAATATTTGCTATATTGTCTATTTATTAATATCTTTTAAAAATTTTAATGATTGCTTTTATTACAGCTTTTATTATATTAACTTAAATGAGTCTGTATTTACGCTAGTGCATTTTTGTTTTAAGCTGTTGAGAATGAGAATGCTTCTTTTCCATACTGGTGATTTTACAAAGTCCATCCACACTACACTATCTGACAAAAGTCTTGTAGTCGATCGTTGTTTGAGCAACAAATAATAACTTGACTTCTAGTTAATTATTTGGAAAATTGGCAGAAGGTAAATTTTTTTAGATGAATCATCTGTTGAACTGCATCCCAATCATCACAAATACTGCAGAATACCTACTGGAACCCGCATGGACACAAGATTCTCACAGAAATCAGTCAAGTTTGGTGAAAGAAAAATCATGGTTTGGGGTTACATTCAGTATAGGGGCGTGTGAGAAATCTGCAGAGTGAATGGCAACATCAACAGCCTGAGATATGAAGACATTTGCGTTGCTCATTACATTACAAACCACAGGAGAGGGCAAATTCTTCAGCAGGAAAGCGCTCCTTATGGCCCGTTTCCACTGACTGGTGCGGTACGGATCGGTTCGGTATGCTTTTATGGCCGTTTTCACTGTCAAAAGCGTACCGAACCGATCCATACCGTACCACTTTTTCGGCACCCTTTCGAAAGGGTACCAAAGACGAGAAAGGGTACTAAAAGGTGAAGCTACACGCGCAGCTGAACGCTGATTGGTTTACAGAGATATGTCACAATCTCATGGAGCTAGCCAGAATCAAAACAATGAAGCCGCCATGTTTTTAAATACACAGCCGAGACAACTATATGCATATAATAACGATACATGGATGACCCGGGCTCAAAACAAACCTTGTCGTTGTCTTGATGAACAACCACAAAGCCAAGAATCTGCCGTGTCCTGTTGTTGTTTTATGAGGCCGTCTAAAAGTGCGAGCGGTTTTTCGCTTTCTCCAGGGAGCCCGCGTTCGCGTCTAGATTTGATATAACGAACTTCTTGAGCTGATAATAATAACGTGTGTGTGTGATTATTGAAGCGTCTTTGACATCTGATCCATTCAGAAAGAAAAGGACAAACGCGAGAGTGAAGCGTGGAAAAAAGGAGAAGCCCAACAGGATTACAAGGATTCCCGACAGGAGCAAATAGTTTCAGCAACCTGAATCATGAACAAACTGCCATGTTTATCATTACTTTTTGGACTATTATGAACTCGGAATGACGGAAATTCTCTCTTACAGAGGCTTCATGTGCTGGTGAAGATTACAGATACAGATGAGAGGTTAGCTCTGATTGTGGGCTACTGTATTTGTTGCGTGTTGTTTTTGAACTCAAATAAGGACTTAATGTATGCTGTGAGTCGTTTATCTGTAATTGGTAACATATCAGAGACTGTAAGGGTCTGTATGTGTTCATATATGTTGCATTTATTTATTTATTTTATATAATTGCAGACGTTACAGTAGGCTGTAAAACTGTCACACTGTCATTGATCTGCAGTTATAATCAACTCATGTTCATAGAAATGTTAGTAATAAACATTTATAAACAAGTATTAATATGTGTAAAACATCTGTTTGTTAGAAGAGCTTCTCATATAATGTGAACGACCTGTACAGCTTTACTGTAGACATTTATTCGAGCGAGAATGACGTAGACTGAAACTCTCTGTAGTACACTACGCCCACCAAAAGGGTACCCTTTGTAGTAAAAACGCAAGCTTGATAAAGGTGACCCGTACCGACCCGTACCGTACTGTACCACTCAGTGGAAACGAGCCATTAAACTTTAGCCTCCACATCAAAGTTGCTGAAAGCGAAGAAGGTCAAGGTGCTCCAGTATTGGTCAGCCCAGTCACTAGACATGAACATTATTGAGCACATCTGGGGTAAGATGATGGAGGAGGCATTGAAGATGAATCCAAAGAATCTTGATGAACTCTGGGAGTCCTACAAGAACACTTTCTTTGCCATTCCAGATGACTTTATTAAAAAGTTATTTGAGTCATTGCAGAGATGTATGGATGCAGTCCTCCAAGCTCATGGGAGTTATACACAATGTTCATTCTTTTTCCACAGCACCATGATTTTATTTTCTATACTGTACATTATTTCTGTTAAGTGACTAGACTTTTGTTTAAACAAAGTCACCTTACTGGCCTAATTAAAAAATTTAAAGTTTATTTTGGTAAAACAAGCGTAATCTAGAGCCCTTTGCTTTTCATATAATTCACTTCTGATACCAAATGATCAACTAGAAGTCAAGTTATTACGGCGTCGACTCTGGCAGCTCTGGCAGCTCCCCCCCCCCTGGTGAGAGTATTTAGGGGTGTCCTCCACCTCGCCTATGGTGAAGGGGGATCCACTGATTTTTAGTACCAGATCAATGTAATATTCTAGTGTCCACTGGGATTCAGGAAATGGCATGCATGAGTAATGGGGCTCAGAGAGTCCTCCTCGGAAGAATATCATAAGGCATGAATTGTCCAAAGATGTTAAATGGGCTACCTCAATAAATTCCTCCACGTATTCTTCGATCGATTTGTCTTCTTGATGGAGTCGCATGATCTTAATTCCTGCTGGATCCATGTTGTGGCCGAGTCTTCTGTAATGGTTGGGGTAAGACACTGACAACAGGTGCGGATCCACATGCAGGTTTTATTAACAGGGATGGTCAGACAAGCACAGATCAATACGGGAGCAAACAGATGTATTAGGGAAATCCAGAATCGTAGTCAGTACAGCAGGCAGAAGGTCACAAGGATGGCGGCAGACAGGGAGAAACAGATAAACTAGGCTAGGGTCAATACACGGCAAGGACAAGACAGGATAACGCTTTGAATTGTGACTACGGAAAGACAACAAGACTCGGCCCAGAAGTGAGTGTGTGTGCTGCTTATGTACTGTGTGTGTAATCAGTCCTTGACAAGCATCCGGTGGTGGGTGTGTAATCAAATGGGATGTGGAACATGTGCGTGTAAGCGAAGTGCATGAATGGATGTGTAAGTTCACCAGCGATCTAAGGGGAGAAGCTCGCTGGTGATCGTGACAGAACTAAGGGAAAAGAGGGATTTAATATTTAAAACACAAACATGCTTTAATGGCTTACTAATGTGCATTTTAATTTCAGGAATATGAACACCTTTAATTACCTTTACCCATCATCTTTTAATGTAATGTTATGTATACACTAATGTCTCTGTTTACTGTATATGCCGATACATTCTTTTCAAATGCATATATGTACTGTTATATAGGGTGTAGTAAATCATTTTATATCATACAGTTGAAGTTAGAATAATTAGTCCCCCTGAATTATTAGCCCCCGTTTATTTTTCCCCCAATTTCTGTTTAATGGAGGAAAGATTTTTTCAACATGTTTCTAAACATAATAGTTTTAATAACTCATCTCTAATAACTGATTTATTTTATCTTTGCCATGATGACAGTAAATAATATTTGACTAGATATTTTTCAAGACACTTCTATACAGCTTAAAGTGACATTTAAAGGCTTAACTTGGTTAATTAGGTCAACTAGGCAGGTAAGGGTAATAAGGCAAGTTATTGTATAATGATGGTTTGTTCTGTAGACTATCGAAAAAAAAAGTAGCTTAAAGGGGCTAATAATTTTGACCTCAATGTTTAAAAAAATTTTTATTCTAGCCGAAATAAAACAAAGAAGACTTTCTCCAGAAGAAAAAATATTATCAGACATACTGTGAACATTTCCTTGCTCTGTTAAATATAATTTGGGAAATATAAAAAATAAATAAATTCAAAGGGGGGCTAATAATTCTGACTTCAACTGTATATAATCTAATTTCCAAATGCACTTACCACAGTTAGCTAAAAGTGTGCACTTCAGACTGCGTGATTAACTAATCCTCTAAAATAAAATAACACCAAGAGGTTGCAAAACGCCACAATGGCATTACCGCATTGCATGTTTGCACAAGGGGAGCATGGGTGTTCGTAATTAAAAAATAAATTAATTAAGTAAAAGTAAAGTAAAAAGTAAACTTGTTATTCATTCATTCATTCATTCATTCATTCATTCATTTTAAACCACTTTTCTGGGGCCTGGTCGCGAGGATAGCAGTCTTAAAAGAGAACTTCAGTCTTCCCTCTCCCCGAACACTTCCTCCAGCTCCTCCGGTGGGATCCCGAGGCATTCCCAGGCCAGCCAAGACACATAGCCCCTTCAGTGTGTCCTGGGTCTTCCCCGAGGCCTCCTCCAGGTGGGACATGCCTGGAACACCTCCCTAGGTAGGCGTCCAGGAGGCATTCGAAACAGATGCTTGAGCCACCTCAGCTGACTTCTCTTAATGTGGAGGAGCAGCGGCTCTACTCCAAGCTCCTCCGGGATTTTTTTTTTTTTTTTTTTTTGTGCGGATGGCGCCGAGCATGGCCGCCGTGTTGCGAGCTCCCAGCAAACTTCGTTGTGTTTTGTATGTTTTACTTGTATTTTTGTTGTTTTTCGTGCTGGATGTACACACTCTTATTGCCTACGACAGACACACACTTCGAGAAATTGGCTCCCTCGTCGCACACCGAAAACCGGACTTTGAGTTCTTCAACGACGCTCTGTTTACAAACACAACAACAGAGCCCTTTGTCTGGGCCACACAACCGAGGCGACGACGCAAACGCAGCCGGAAAAGAGGAAAGAGAGCCGGCGTCCTGGTCAGACTAAGACGCCGTGGATTTCGACCTCCGCTCCCCACCATTCTGCTGGCTAACATTCAGTCACTGGACAACAAACTTTGCGAGCTACGGGCGCGCATTTCCTTCCAGTGGGAAACAAGAAACTGCTGCATTATCTGTCTTACAGAAACCTGGCTATCTGCGGAGGTACCAGACACAGCTGCTGAACTTTCGGGGTTCTCCTTGCACCGCGCGGATAGAACGAAAGAACTCACAGGGAAAAGCAAAGGAGGAGGTGTTTGTTTCTTTATTAACAACTTATGGTGTGATGAGAGAAACATACACCCAGTTAGATCATTTTGTTCTCCTGATCTGGAATACCTTATGCTTCGGTGTCGACCATACTGGCTACCAAGGGAATTTACATCGGTCATTATTACGGCTGTTTACATCCACCCTCAAGTCAACACAGAGCAGGCGCTCAGAGAACTGTATGGGAGCATAAACGAGCAGGAAACCGCACACCCGGAGGCAGCGTTTATTGTTACAGGGGACTTTAACAACGCCAATCTCAGGAAAATCGCTCCAAAATACTTTCAACATATCACCACAAACACGCGTGGCGATCGTATTTTGGACCATTGCTACTCTCCGTTCCGGGATGCTTACAAATCCCTCCCCCGCCCACCATTTGGCAAATCAGATCACTCTTCTGTTCTGCTCTTGCCTGCTTACAGGCAGAAACTGAAACGGGAACCACCCACCCTCAGGACGTTTCAGAGCTGGTCAGACCAATCGGATTCCATACTTCAAGACTGTTTTGATGACGTTGACTGGGAGATGTTCCGGGCAGCTTCTGATGACGACATCGAAGTGTACTCAGACACAGTTACGTGCTTCATCAGAAAGTGCATAGAAGACGTGGTCCCAACAAAAACTGTCCGTATCTACCCTAACCAAAAACCATGGATCAACGGCGAAGTTCGAACAGCCCAATCAGTGCGAACTTCCGCCTATAAATCCAGAAATGCTGAGGAACAAAAACAAGCAAACTACAACCTCAGAAAAACGATCAAAGCAGCAAAACGTCAATACAAAGACAAGATAGAGGGTCAATTTAACACCAATAACGCAAGGAGCATGTGGCAGGGACTTAATTACATCACAGACTTTAAAAGTAATAAATCCACCACTGTGAACATTGCTGCGTCTCTCCCGGACGAGCTCAACTCTTTCTATGCCCGCTTTGAAGCCCAGGACAGCGCGCACACACAGCGCGCTCCCGCGGCCGATACAGAAACCGCCAGCACACTCACTGTTTCTGTAGCGGATGTAACGAGATCTTTCCGTCGCGTGAACATCCGAAAAGCTACGGGCCCTGGCATCCCTGGACGTGTACTTAAAGCATGCGCACACCAGCTAGCGGGGGTTTTCACAGACATCTTTAACCTCTCGCTCTCTCGGTCTGTGGTTCCCACATGCTTTAAGACAGCTACTATTGTGCCAATACCGAAATCAGCTAAAACCACATGCTTGAATGACTGGCGTCCGGTTGCACTGACACCCATCTTCAGCAAGTGCTTTGAGAAGCTGATTAAAAATCACATCTGCTCTGTACTGCCCGCTAACACTGACCCTCTGCAATTTGCATACAGAACCAACCGCTCCACTGATGATGCAATTGCTTTCACCTTGCACACTGCTCTGTCTCACCTGGAAAACAAAAACACATATGTGAGAATGCTGTTTGTGGACTACAGCTCAGCATTCAACACCATAGTGCCTGCCAAGCTGGTGGTGAAGCTCCAGGCTCTGGGCCTACACAGCTCTCTGTGCAACTGGATCCTGGACTTCCTGTCAAGCAGACGCCAGGTGGTCAGAATGAACAACATCACCTCATCCACACTGATCCTCAACACTGGTGCTCCACAGGGCTGTGTTCTCAGCCCACTCCTGTACTCCCTGTACACACATGACTGTACATCCAAACACAGCTCCAACGTCATCGTTAAATTTGCTGATGACACAACGGTGGTGGGCCTAATCACAGATAATGATGAGACAGCCTACAGAGAGGAGGTGCACACTCTGACGCAGTGGTGTCAGGAAAACCACCTCTCACTCAACATCAGCAAAACCAAGGAGCTGGTGGTGGATTTCAGGAGAGAGAAGAATGAACACACTCCCATAACCATCAACGGGACACCAGTGGAGAGAGTCAGCACTTTCAAGTTTCTTGGAGTACACATCGCTGAGGATCTGACATGGACTGCTCACACAGACGCAGTGTTAAGGAAGGCACAACAACGCCTCTTCTTCCTCAGGCGCCTCAGGAGGTTTGGAATGAGCCCCCACATCCTCCATTCGTTCTACACCTGCACTGTGGAGAGCATCCTCACTGGCTGCATCACCACCTGGTACGGGAACAGCACCAGCAGCAATCGCAAAGGTCTACATAGGATTGTGCGAACTGCTGGATGTGTAGTAGGAGGTGAGCTTCCCTCCCTCCAGGACATCTACACCAGGAGGTGCATGAGGAAAGCCAAGAGAATCATCAGCGACTCCAGCCACCCAAGCCATAGACTTTTCTCTCTGCTACCCTCAGGCAGACGGTTCCGCAGCATTCGGTCACGCACCAGTCGACTGAAGGAAAGTTTCTTCCCTCAGACTATCAGGCTGATGAACACTTAACACACCCCACACAAACTCTCCCATACCCCACACCATAAAGATGTAGCATGCACTGCACTTTAACCAATCCATACTTAAACAATACTGCCTACAACTATGTGTACACCTATCCATCGTACGCACCACTGTCACATTGCCAAATTTACACAGTTTTGTTTCTTTTTTGTGAGTATGTTGTTGTATTTTACACTGTCGCTGTATTTGCACTGTCTGTATTTTGCACTGTCTGTATTTTGCACTGTTGTTGTATTTGCACTGTCTGTTTTTTTTTGCACTGTTGTTGTATTTGCACTATCTGTATTTTCCACTGTCTGGAGCCAGCACCTAAGCTTTTCACTCATCATAGCACACGTGCTGCTGATGATGTGACAATAAAAGTGATTTGATTTGATTTGATTTGATGACAGAGCTCCTTACCTTATCTATAAGGCTGAGTCCTGCCAACGTGCGAAGGAAACTCATTTTGGCCACTTGTATCCGAGATCTTGTCCTTTCGGTCATGACCCAAAGCTCATGACCATAGGTGAGAGTAGGAACCTTTCGGCTCAGCTCCTTTACCACAACAGACCAGTACATCGACCGCATTACTGCTGCCGCTGCACCAATCCACCTGTCAATCTCACGTTCCATCCTTCCCTCACTCATGAACAAAACCCCAAGATTCTTGAACTCCTCCACCTGGGGTAAGGACTTTTTTTCCAACTTGGAGATGGCAAACCACCTTTTTCTGGTGAAGCACCATGGCCTCGGACTTAGAGGTGCTGATTCTCATCCCAGCCTCGTCACACTCGGCAGCAAACTGCCCCAGTGCATGCTGAAGGTCCATGTTCGATTAAGTCAACAGAACAACATTTTTTGCGAATAACAGAAATGAGATCCTATGGTCCCCGAACCGGACCCCCTCCAGCTCAAGACTACACTTTGAAATTCTGTCCACAAAAATTATGAACCGAATTGGTGACAAAGGGCAGCCCTGCCTGAGTTTAACATGCACTGGAAACAAGTCTGACTTATTGCTGGCAATGTAAACCAAAATCCTACTCTGTTCATACAGGGACCAGACAGCCCTTAACAGAGCACCTCTTACCCCATACTCCCAGAGCATCCTTCACAGAATGCCACGAGGGACACGGTTGAATTCCTTCTCCAAGTCCACAAAAAACACGTGGACTGGTTGGGCATACTCCCATGAACCCTCGAGCACCCTGGTGAGAGTAAAAAGCTGGTCCAATGTACCACGGCCTGGATGAAAACTGCATTGTTCCTCCTGAATCCCAGGTTGTTATGTAATTTAAATAATAATAATAATACACTTTAAATTAGTGCTACTGACAGAAAAAAGTCAATATTTTAAGGAGTAATTTGTTCATATATCTAACAGATGTATGCCTTACCTTTTCTGTCAATAACCTTGTAAATATTACAAATGACGCAAAGTACTGATCTCATTAGTGTAAATATACATATTAAAGGGTTAATGCCACAACCTAAAAATAACAAAAGATCAACATCTAATGATGTTACAGTTTGATGTTGTGTGGATGTTACCACTATGATGTTTATCAGATGTTGGATTTTGGTTGCCATACCTGATGAATAAATGTCAGTACTGTATTTGACGTAAATATGACGTTGATCTAAGATGTTGGCTCGACAGTGGATTTTGGTCACTTTCCAACACAACCTAAAATCAACCAAATATCAACGTCATTTGAGGTCATTGGTCTTTATTTTGATGGTCTGTTTGTTGAATATAAGTTACATTGCAACTAATTCTCATTAGATTATAAGTAGACTGTTAGGTTGGGGTTAGGGTTGAGGTTAGTGTAAGTTGACATGTACTTGCAAAGTTTCTTATAGTCAGTTAAATGTCTGTTGAAGGACTGTTAAATGTCAGCATCAACAGATATTAAGCAGACAGTCTACTAATACTCAAATGGACCATCAAAATAAAGTGTTACCGAGGTCATTATTGGACATCAAAATAACATTGTGCTTACATTTAAATTTTAGTCACATGACATCACGACCTAAATCTAACCTAAATGACTTTGTGTGCCTGCTGGATATGAAACAGAAACAAAAGGCAGGGCACACATGCAACTGTGAGATTTATTAGCTGATCTGTGTAGTGTGTTCAGACCGCTTCCTTATCATATTGTCTAAAGGATCATACGTTTTGAGAAAAAGAGAGGAAGTTGGCTGATGAAACCAGTGATTGAAATGTGCAGAGAAGAGATTTCTTTCAGAGCTCTTTCAGAACCAGATTGTAACAGTCATGCAGTTTGTTTTAATTTTCCTTTGGCTCATAAAAGGCAAGTGTTACGTCTTTGTTTTATTCATTTTTTTAAATGAACTAAAAACAAGTGACTATGACTCATTGTGTTTTGGTTTCTTCATCCAGGTCTTGAGTGCAAAGTTGCATTTGCAGACCCAGTGTTAACCATTCAGACTGGAGGATCTGTTGTTGTTCCATGTTTTTATGACAAGATATATGCAGAGTACAAGAAATACTGGTGCTTTTATGCAACAGATTCATACAGTTCCTGCTCTATTCTGGCGTATGCTAATGAATCCAAAGGAAAAGTGTCAGTGATTGATCATCCAGATCAGAGTTTCTTTACTGTGACTATGAGAAACCTGCAAACAGAAGACACTGGATATTACTGGTGTGCTGTTGAGATTGGAACAAAATTTACAAGGGATGAAACAAAGAAGCTTCAACTCAGAGTTCAAACAGGTATGAAATGAGTTTCATGTTTGAATATTAAATATTCAATCAATTTAATCTCTAACTTTCTTTTTTTTCTGTACATTCAGCTCCTGATGTGTCTGTGATGAGCAGCAGTGTATCTAAACATGAAGGTGATAATGTCACATTCCAGTGTTTATACAGTTATAGATACATGAATTCACAGAAACAGTGGTGCAGATATAAAGATCAGAAGTGTATTTACCGAGAGGAGAAGACTAACACATCCCAGGATCCATCAGTGCAGATCAGTGATGATGGTGAAAGATGCTTCACTGTGCTGATGACTGGACTGAGACTCTCTGATTCTGGATGGTATTTTTGCTCTGCTGGAAATCGTATTATTCCTGTTCAACTCACTGTAAATGGTAAAACTCATTAATCACATCCATGTTTCTATTTTCAAAGATGGTTTCGCTTAATTCCTTTGTCTCTCTCTAGAAAATCTGCAGGTTTCTGGTTTCACCCTAACTAAACCAAAGCCAGGTAATATATGACTCTACATGACATTACCAAATCATAATATTATTAATAATAAATCTTCTTAATCTTTCTATCAGCAATTGTAATCACAGAGAAATTTGAGCAACACATCGGGTAAGTAACCTATTAAAATAACTATGCAGATGTTCTGTCATGAGCTTGATCATATGCTTAGATTTCTTTACCTACTGTATATAATTAAGCAGAAAGCCAGACCACAAAGCCAGTGCTATTTTGCACATGTACATTTTAGGCAATACTGTATTATATAGATCAAAATAGGGTATATGCAGAATGACTTTTAATTTTAAGTAACCCAGTTAAAGTGCTTCTGGTGAACTGTATGCATTACAAAATTGCAGCGTTTAATGTCTGTTTTCTTAAAAAATCTTCACTGCCTGATTGATATATGATATAAAGTGGGTCTCAGAATGTACAAGAAGCACTGCATTAAATAAAATTTTACTGCGCCATGTCTTAAAATATGAACATTTATTTTACCACAATATTTTCAATTGAGTTTTCAATTTTTTTGTTTCATTTTACAAATAAAAGAATGTTTAAGTCTATTTTAAAAATCATATTTTAATTACATTACAACATTGATGCTGTAAAAAAGTCACATTAACCCATTCACTGGAAGTTGAGGAGAAACACTAGCTGCGCATACTGTATACTAGAGATGCGTGGATCAACTGAAATGTCACCCGAATCCGCTCCTTCATTCTAATCATCCACCTGCCACATATTATTTTATCTGATATATAGGCTATATCCGCACTGACCCGCACCCGATCAACACTTTAATAATTCTAATTCTTTGTTTTAAGCGAGATGATAGGTCACTGTGGATCGTTCGTTATTAACATCAGATTTACCTTTTACATATACAGGAAAAAGATAACAAAAACGGTGCCACTTCAGCCTAAACAGCAGCTATGTTATGTTTACTTGGCCTTTTTCTTTGCACTGTGCAAAAACAGAACAGCATCTAGCCTACTGTGCCTGGATTGGGGCTGCACTAAATGAGAGTCCGCTCACACCGCTTGTTGCAGGAATGCACAAGCTTCTCCTTGCAAGGCGCTGCAGTTGTGTAAATAAGTGATCTTGTTTCTCCCAGAATGATAGCAGATTTTCCTCTGATGACTCCTCTAACTGAAAGTTTGCACAGCTCTTGCACGTCATCTATTATTTTGGGCGTCTCTTTCATCTTCACATTCTGCGAAGTCCACTCTCTGCTTTTTTGCTGGTCAACTGCTATGACCCGCGACCCACCTGCAATTATTCATAATGTATTTTTTATTACCCGACCCGCGGATTATCTGCAGCGCCGGCGAATATTACCGCCATCTGAGCATCACTACCCTATTATATGTTTTAATGCCACAAATCATTGGAATATTAAGTAAAGCCAGCATGAAGGCATACATGTTGTAAGTGTCTTGCTTTAAATATATCTAAAAACTTTTCATCAGTAATATGCACTGCTAAGAGCTTTTTAATTTGACAACTTTAAAAGCGATTTTCTCAATATGTAGATTTTTTTTTAACCCTCGAATTACATAATGGCTAGTTGTGTGCAAATACTGTCCTATCATCACAAAGCATGCATTAAGCTTATTGTATATACAGTTGAAGTCGTAATTTAACAGAGCAAGGCATTTTTCACAGTATTTCCTATAATATCCTTCTGAAGGAAGTCTTATTTTTTTTTTTTTGGCTAAATTTCAAATTCTTAAAAAACATTTTAAGATCAATATTATTAGCCTCGTTAAGCAGTATTTGTTTCCAACTGTCTACAGCAGTAGTTCTCAAAGTGGGGGTCGGGACTCCTCGAGGAGTCGCGGGACAATGAAGCGGGGGGTCGCCTAGTGATTTCCAAAAATCGATTTATTTTTCTTAAACCCTAAGAATTACCATAATTTATCCATAACCTACTGAAGAGAAAAAAAATGTTGTTTATAGTTACTATATAGTTACTAGTTCTATTGAATTGCGACCCCCTGGGGTAATTACAATATATTAAAGACACAGCAATAGAGTCAGATGCAGCAGATTGATTTTATAACACCAGATTAAACTTTATGGCACATTTACAGCACTGACAAAAAATTAAACGAAGATAAGACTTGGGTCTATTGGTGTGTGTGCGCCATTGCATGCAAGGTTGCTGTATTTATAACCACCTCAGAGGATATTGGGGGTCACGAGTCACTGGCATTGTTATTTAGGGGGTCGTGGGCTGAAAAGTTTGGGAACCCCTGGTCTGCAGAACAAATCGTCATTATACAATAAATTGCCTAATTAACTTTAACCTAATTAACCCAATTAAGCTTTTAAATGCCAATTGAAGCTGTATAGAAGTGTCTTCAAAAATATCTAGTCAAATATTATGTACTGCCATCATGGCAAAGATAAAATAAATCAGTTGTTATTAAAGCTATTATGTGTAAAAAATGTCTTGAAAAAATCTTGTCTTCGTTAAACAGAAATTTGGGAAGAAAATATACAGGGGGCGAATAATTCTGACTTAAACTGTATCTCAATTTTAAATTGACACTTGTGGTTTTGTGGTCCAGGGGCACATTAGGTAATTTGTTTTGTGTGTGTGTGTGTGTGTGTGTGTGTGTGTGTGTGTGTGTGTGTGTGTGTGTGTGATGTTTTTTTTTCTTCTTCTTTAGGTTTCCAACAACAGGTAATACAGACTAAATGCACCAACTAATTAACAACCAAATGAATTAACAACAAAACCAAAGCAAATGCTTCATTCCCTGTTTTTGCTTAATTCTCACACACCATTAACATTATTTTCCAAATTTTACAGCAGCTGTGAGCACAGACAGCAGCACTGTGAGCACAGACAGCAGCACTGAGAGCAACAGGTTAGTATTGACTTTAAGAAGAGTCCTGGATCTACATTTGACAAACCTTTTATATGCTCATGCCGTGTGTTTCTTTATTCTCTCTTTCAGACAGGGAGTGAAGGAGCGTTTCTGTCTGTTACAGAACGAGAGATAACAGACTGATTCTCAACTGACCTGATGGACTTTTATGCTTAGATAATAAAATGATAATAATAATAATAATAATAAACAACACATTACGTAAAACCTCTCTGAAAAAGAGAATCTCTGGAAGCATATGCTATATCAAGGTAAAGCTTAAAAGACTTTTGTTCTGCAGCAGGAAGTGACTGTCAGTTCCTGTTTGTTTGGGCCGTTTCCTAGTTAAAATAAACAGATAACTTCCTGTTGCAAAAAAAAAAAAAAAAGTCTGAACTAAATTTGCAAGAATTTATTAGGCACTATTGACCTTATTCTACAATGCTCAAGTGCGCTCATTTTTGCGATCGTTTTAGAACTGATTCAGTTGCCTATGGAAGAAATGAATAGTAATAATAAACCTCAGAAAACGATCAAACTACTCACTCTACAAACAAGTGTTTGCATGACTATACAGAAAAAGTAGAATAATATAGTAAGAAAATATCAATTTGCAACATCAAGCAGCATAACAAGCTGTTTTTAACCTCTAAAAATGAATGGAAGTGAATGAGACCGGAAGTCTCCAGCCAAAAAGATTCAAATGGCTGCGCCCCACTTGTACACGGAAAATAAGGTGAATAAATAACTCTAAAATGCTGTACACATTTAGCCGAATTTGTGTTTATGATTGATAATAAATAAAATACCTATAAAAATAAACACCAGTTTTCAAAATTAACCAGCCTAAAGGACTGCTTTCCTGCACATAAAAAAAATTGGAAGAGAATGACGTTGGATGTCTCACACTTTCAAGTTACAAATGTTTGTGTTCAAAATTATTTTAAAACATAAGGTGGATATTGTTGGGTTTACTGCAGAGTTTGACTCCAAATGAAAACAGCATGAATACAATTTTGGATCTTTCTATATATTGCCGCATATCTACTCCCACCTAAATTGGAATGTTTTTTTTTATTTTAAAAGACAATTTATATTATTTCAAACAACTAAAATGTCAATAAGTGTGGTTTATTTATAAGCTGATTTCGAGAGGATCATGTGCTTTTGATTGAACACAGCTGGTACCGCATTAGCTCCGTATATTTGCACACTATACTGTAAATTACCAGAGCTTTCTACTTCAGTCATCTTCTTCTTGAAGAATCCCCCCTTCCACCCCTACTCCTCCCCTTCTCTGATAGGGAGGCACAGTGGATCAGTGAGTAGCTCTGTTGCCTCATAGCAAGAATGCCGCTGGTTCGGCCCTCTCCGAGCCGGTCGGCGTTTCTGTTCTGAGTTTGCATGTTCTCCCTATGTTTTGCGTGGGTTTCCCGGGTTTCCTCCTACTGTCCTGATCCTAAGGCAACTCTTAGTCAGATATATCTTAGCAGTTCACAAGTAGGGGAGTTCTCGAGACCTACCTGATCTCAAACTCTTCTCTCACCCTTCAAACGGGAGGGAGCCCCAGGCTCAAGGATATTCTGAGCTCAGGGCTCTCTCCTAGGACAGCATGCCAAACATGCTTTATTATCAATCATCAGCTACGGCCTAATCCCAATTCTATCCCTTAGCCCTTACCCCTACCCCTTGATTTAGGGCTAAGGGGAAGGGGTATATACCCCTTCAAAGGAACATTTTTCAGGACCACACTCGAAACCAAGGGGTAGGAAAATTTCCCAGAATACACCAGCCACAACTGCAGTTTCGCTGCACCCGGAAGTAAGGAGAGCCACAAATTAGTATTTTTTGTCATTATTATGAATTTTTACAACAAACAAGCATATGTTTTAATGTATTCATAACCGCGTTTGTTTTACCGTCATGCTTAAAAATAAACGCTAAATTCAAAGCTACTAAATTTCCCGATCTATAATACCTAATAGTAACTCCTGTACAGCAGTCCCACAACATTCTGACACTCGAATAGCCTGTCAGAAAAGTCTGGTGGCTGAGAATGAGCTTTTTACAGTGTCTAGTATAATGTTAATGTTGTTTTTGGTGTGTTTACATAGATTAATATGGCCACGGTGTAAATGTGCAGAACAGTTATGATCTTATTGCCACATTAAATCATTATGATAACATAATATATATGCCTTCAGTGATTT
This sequence comes from Danio tinwini, assembly GCA_903798205.1. Lineage (NCBI taxonomy): Eukaryota > Metazoa > Chordata > Actinopteri > Cypriniformes > Danionidae > Danio > Danio tinwini. The sequence goes on from CAIGQZ010001210.1 coordinate 8,601,185, forward strand.
ACTGAAGATAAATACCAAAAAATAACACAACTGGAATAACTACAGCAGTCTCCATCGTCTGATCTCATATGATAACAAGAGATCATGATTACATCTGATGACGTGTGCAGGTGCTGTAGTGCTGTCCCATTTCTTAGGGGTAAATTTTGAAACCCTTCCCCTTCACCCTTGTTTTTAAGAGCCAAGGGGAAAGGGTAGGGGTACAAAAATAGAATTGGGATTGGGCCTAAGTGTGAACTCTTTAAAAGCCACTTTGTTAAACGGTAAAGTTGAATTTTTTCAACATCAATAATCGACAGAGCAGAGATCAACATCCCATAATTCAATTAACAATCGTAAATAAACAGAGAACACTTGTGAATCACGAGTATTTCAATATTTTTTACAGTGCAGAGAACAATTTAACTTGAGTCAATGCACTCTGTCACCTTTAAGACACAGTTAGAAACAAATTGTATCTAAATTCAAAAAAGTCCACTAAAGGAGGTTAAGCCTTCTTTTATATGGCTCCTAAACTCTGGAATAGCCTTCCTGGTAATGTCTGAGGCTCAGACACACTCTCTGTTCAAAACAAGATCTAAATTTTTAGTAAATGCAATGCATCACATGCTGTAACTGTAGGATCCATGCTTAGGAGAACCTAAACCTACGTATGTTCTCCATGCTTAGGCTTAACAAACCACCCGTAGGACACACTCTTCCTGGCTTAATACACCAGGCACTTTTTTAGGAATACTTCTATATTTTATATGCTTGTTTTTATGTGTGTTTATATAACTCCTATTTTCATTTATAGCACTTCATGTTTGCATTGACTTTTAATATCTCTTCTTCAAATGCATAATAAACAGCAGCTATGCTAAATATTTGTCTTTGTTCTCTATTTTCACCTGGGGATGCCCATCCTAAGACCCCTAGAGATTGTGCAGTGCCACTTGTTGAGATCCTGTAAAGAGATGAAGTCAATTATTGAGGACTTCAAAGACAACTCATACACTTAATACACAAATACACTTTACTGAGCATGTACACATAGACGTCACCTATTAAACTGCAGGTTAGCTATGTTTACATATAATAAATGTAACTGTTAAAAGCTATTATTTGCCAGTTAATTAAAGTTATTAGTAGCTAATTATTTTAACTTTCCCAAATAGGAAAATAATGCAATAATGTGCACCTTGTAACAGTAAAAAATGTTACTTGTTTTCATTTTATTTATTTATTTTTGTTATTTTTCTTGACTGCTTTACTGTTTATTTGCTTTGGTGACTGTTTAAAGACATGTTGCAGTACTGCTACTGATCACCAGTGGGCGCTATGTATAGGTTACCTATAGACCAATTACCATGTTGGTAAACATTCAGGATGCTCGAGCAGGGAGGTTGCAGAAAAAAACGGGAACGCTGCCATTTACAGCAAGGGAATGACATCTGATGTGGTACAGAGTTTGTTGTTGTCTTAGAAAGTTAGATTGAAGTTAGAAAGAAGTTAGATTGATTACATATTTTATATATTATTAACATAAATCTTTCAGCATATTATAACAGCTTGTCATCCAGTGATAAGCACAGTTATTCTGCAAAATGAACGTTAAAGTGAGCGGCGTTCATCTGACAGGTCCATTTGCAATAGCACCCTCCCAATGGATATTGAATAAGACGAAATGACCAAACATCCAGCCCGAAATATACAATCTCATTGAAGCTCCAAGGGATTTTACAAGAGAGAAGTTAAAGGTCTACAAGTGTTTGGATGCCAACAATTGTGTTCTGTGTGGTCATGTGCAAGAAATAATGTTCCCTGATCACCAGATTTAAAACTATGTAATGCTCAAAACCGAGGTTCTGCCGAGCCAAAGACATGGAAAAAAAGACGGAGCTAACGTTATACAAGGCCTAGGTAATCATCAACAGCAAAACTGCATTCTGACAGCAAACTACACCTGAACTTACGGCAGGCCCAGGGTATGTGAACTTACACATAAAGGTAAAGTTAGTTTTATATTCGCACATTCAGACTTTTTCCTTGATAATATAATTTAATAAAAGTATTATTTACAAACTTTAAATAGCAAAATCATATTAGCAGCCAATGACTATCAAAGTACAACATTGTTCACAGTCAAATAAACAGTGTGAATGTTGTTTTTAAGTCACACTTGCAGGCTATTTCAGAGCGAATACTCAAAGTGCCGTGATAAACAATATAGGGAGTGTGTCACAAGTTGTCACTGAATAAATGTGTGAATATAAAACCAACTTTAATAACTTACACTTTCACGTTTCATTCTTAGCATTCAGTGTTCGCAGTTAAATTAACCATATGTAACTGTTTTGCCAAAATCATTGCTGCAATCAAAAAGTAATGTATATGATTCAGCATACTGTGAACTTACCTGATATAACAGGAGAACTGCAGAGTCCAGCATTTAGAGTTAGGTCGTCACTCATGCAGCTCCCTTTTAGCCAAAGACATCTGCAGTTGGCATAAATACATTGTGGTGTATGGTAAAAGTTAAGTTTTCTATTTTTGGCATCCTACCGCAAAACACGTCATGTTTGCTATTGCAGCCGGTCTTTTTTTGCAACCGGGACCCGTGTGACGTAGGTTGGTAATTCGTCTATAGAGGCCTTGACCTCATGGTTTCACTCTGGCTACCGGCTTTCTCCTGCTTGTCCTATATTGGGAACTATTTTAGTTTTATACTATATAACTGCAGGTTAACTATGTTTACATACAGTATAATAAATGTAACTGTTAAAAGCTATTAGTTACCAGTTAATTAAAGTTATTAGTAGCAAATTACCTTAACTTTCCCAACTAGGACTATAATGCAATAATGTGCACCTTGTGACAGTTAAAAATGTTACTTGTTTTTTTTTTCTTGGCTGCTTTATCGTTTATTTTCTTTGATGACTGTTTAAAGACATGTTGCAGTACTGCTACTGATCATCAGTGGGCGCTATGTATAGGTAACTGTCTGTAGAGTGGCTTTGACCTCAAGGTTTCACTCTGGCTACCGGCTTTCTCCTGCTTGTCCTATATTGAGAACTATTTTAGTTGCTGCTCAACTGTAAGTATGATTTAACTTGTTATATTTGGAAAGCAGTTACTGATGTCAGTTTTTTTTAGAAAGGACTTTTTCATTGTCATTTAATTGTTAAGTGAGTTTTGTGCTTCCTAATTAGCACTGGGACCAAATCCCCCCTACACCTGAAAATCACTTCAAGAATGATATTCAGGCTAAAAGATCATTCAAGTGGGTTACAATTGTCAACTGAGCAGGGGTGTTTGTCAGATTGATTTAATTTACCCAGATTTGAACTTTATCAACAATGTGGGCAATAGGAAACGACATGAATAATTGCAACCCAGGCTCATTCTGAAAACATACCACTGTATACATTTCAGGAGAGTGCCAAATACGTCCCAGGAGCCATGTTTTTTGCAGTTTTTGTTTTCACCAATCCACCAGAAGCTGCTGTGTACACTTTTTGAGACCTCAAATTTCTTTCACGAGTGTCATTCGCACCTGCTGTTCTCACATGAATCCACCAGAGGCCGCTGTCGACCGACTGAATGACTGACTGACCGATCGACTGACCCACCCATTATTGTTTTTACGACAATAATTAACAGAAAAAAGCGCTTTACAAATAAACTTGAGTTAAATTAAATTTGGGCAGCACGGTGATGCAGTTGGTAGCACCTTACAGCAAGAAGGTCGCTTGTTCGAGCCATGGCTGGGTCAGTTGGCATTTCTGTGTGGGTTTGCATGTTCTCCCCGTGTTGGCGTGGATTTCCTCCGGGTGCTCCGGTTTAAGGTAAACTGGGTAAGCTAAATTATCCATAGTGCATGTTTGTGAATGAGTGTGTATGGATTATTCCCAGTGATAGGTTGCAGCTGGAAGGGCATCCGCTGAGTAAAACATATGCTGGATAAGTTGGCGGTTCATTCCGCTGTGGTGACCCCATGCTAATAGAGGGACTAAGCCAAAAAGAAAATGAATGAATTAATAAATTAAATTCTATTTAACTACATTAACTTTACAGATATGCAAATAAATCAGTGCCTTTGGATTCTTGCATTGGCCCAGTGTGTGTCCTTGCTGCAGTTATTTATGAATATGAACAATCTGTACGCCCCTCAGTCATGTGGTGCAAAACATCCGAGAGTACTTTTTCATCCGAACGAGCAGAGAAAACAGAAGTTGACCAGATGCTGCTGTGAAAACGGCATAACGGAAACCCAAGCAAAGACGAACACAATGGTCACAGATGGAAAAGCAAAAATATTCTTCATTTCAATCGGGTTTTGGCTCATTTTAGGTAGGTCATAAATTATGTGCTGATTTTGTTTGTAATCGATCCTGTTTAGCATTTTAAAATGTTAAGATTTAGTTGTTGACAATGTTTTGCTACTTTATGCTTCGTGTTTTATGTGAACACTAGGTGATTTATTGTTAATCCTGGAGATTCAAACGGTTGTGTGTTGTTTGTTTAGGTGTTGAAAGCTACAGTGGTTTGGACCATATGATAACCGTTAAGCCTGAAGGATCTGTCACCATCCCATGTCATTATAATGAGGAAAACCGACAGCAGATAAAATTCTGGTTTTCAGAAATATTTCAACTTCGCACATACACAAACACAACTGAGGAGAATCTGACAGTAATTGATCATCATGATCAGAGTTTCTTTACTGTGACTATGAGGAACATTGAGAGCAGACAATCTGGATTTTATTACTGTGTTTTGGAGTCTGAAGGAAAAGAGAACACCACATATGAGCTTTTTCTCATGGTTAAATTTGGTATGTGTAATTATTTTTTATCACGTTCTAATGTTAAATTCTCTTATACATCACATTTATGTATGCAGTATAATCTCAAATGTCTTTTTTCTGTGTGTTTCAGCTCCTGATGTGTCTGTGTTGAGCAGCAGTGTATCTGGACAAGAAGGTGGTAATGTCAGTGTCCAGTGTTTCTACAGTTCTAAATACAGGAATGCAAAGAAACAGTGGTGCAGATATACAGATCAGAGGTGTTTCCCAGAGAAGAAGACTGACACATCCCAGAATTCATCAGTGCAGATCATTGATGATGGTGAAAGCTCCTTCACTGTGCTGATGACTGGAATGAGACTCTCTGATTCTGGATGGTATTTCTGCTCTGCTGGAAATCGAGTCATTCCTGTTCAACTCACTGTGACTGAGGCAGAACCAGGTAAACCAATTTAATATTTAATTAAATACTAAATAAATGAGTATCTTAGATAATCAATATTACTAAATGTTTTCTGTTACACTGTTAGTGAAATAAAGTAACAAATTGCAAATACTCAAATTACTGTAAGTAGTTTTTCTCAGGAATTGCACTTTACTAAGCAATTAACTGTGCTATTATCCTGCAACCTGCATGTAAATATTGGTCAAATATTACACAAATAAACATATAATGCAGTTTTGAAATTATTATTAGCATTTATTTTAAGGGAAAATAAAATACAAAACTACATAGCCCTGTGTGAAAAAGTGTTTGCCCCCTAAATCTAATTACTGCTTGTGTCACTTTTAGCTGCAACAACTGCAATCAAGCATTTTTGATAACTTGCAATGTCTGTTACAGTGCTGTGGAATAGTTTTGACCCACTTATCTTTGCAGAATTGTTGTAATTTAGCCACATTGGAGGGTTTTCAAACACGAACCACCTTTTTAAGGTCATGCCACAGTATCTCAATTGTATTCAGGTCAGGACTTTGCCTAAGCCACTCCAAAGTCTTCATGTTGTTTTTCTTCAGCCGTTCAGAAGTGGAATTGCTGTTGTGCATTGGATCATTTCTAATGCAGAACCCAAGTTTGCTTTAGCTTAAGGTCACTAGCTGGCCAGACATTCTCCTTTAGGATATTTTGGTACACAGCAGAATTTATGGTTCCATTTATCACAGCAAGTCTTCCAGTTCCTAAAGCAGCAAAACAGCCACAGAACGTCACACTACCAGTACAGCATTTTACTGTTGGTATGATGTTTTTTTTTTCTGAAATGCGATGTTACTTTTGCGCCCCAAATAATGAGAGACACACCTTCCAAAATGTTCAACCTTTGTCTCGTCAGTCCACAGAATATTTACCCAAAAGTCTTGGGGATCATTAAGATGTTTTCTGGCAAATGGAGAAGTGCCTTTATGTTCTTTTTGCTCAGCAGTGGTTTCCATCTTGGAAACCATTTTAGCCCGGTCTCTTTCTTATGGTGGAGTCATGAACTCTCACCTTAACTGAGGTAAATGAGAGCTGCAGTTCTTTGCATTTTGTTGTGGAGTCTTTTGTAACATTTTGGATGAGTTGATGTTGTACTCTTTTGGTAAGCCGGTCCACTCCTGAGAAGGTTCTCCACTGTTTTTACCATGTGTAGATAATAACTTTCACAGTCCTAAAAGCTTTAGAAATTGCAACATTTTCCAGTCTGGTAGAACTCAATTATTTTCTTTCTTGAATGTTTTTTAATTTCTTTGGATCTTGGTCTTATGTCTGGCTTTTGAGGATCTTTTGGTCTACTTCACTTTGTTGGGCAGGTCCTATTCAAGTGATTTCTTGATTGCAAACAGGTGTGGCAGTAATCAAACCTGGGTGTGGCTAGAGAAATTGAACTGAAAAATCAGAGTTAAGCTATGTTTTAATAAGGGTTGTAAACATTTTTTTTTAAACAGGACTATGTAGTTTTGCATTTTGTTTACACTTAATGTAAAAACCTTAATTTTAAAAACTGATTGATGTTTTTAGTTGTGCTATATTTGACTAATATGTAAATCTGTTTGATGATCTGAAACATTAAAGTGTGACAACTATATGTTTATTTTTTCTAAGTAGATTAATCAGTCCTGTGACTCCTGTCCAATTAAATCACCCATAGAAAAATTGCATCAAACAGATGAAGCTCAAGACACGGATGCCTTATAAATGCAGCACACCTGTATAGTGTGGAAGCATTAAAAGTGTACAGAAGATGCAGAATTATTAAAAGCGGTGATCAAGAAAATATTTAGACTGTGTGTCACTGATGAGATGAAGGATGCCTACTGTATGATCACTGAAATCACCAAATGCCCTTAAATAATAATTAAATGCACTACAGAATGTTACGTTTTCAAACACATGCATAAATAACATTATTAGTGCTGCAATAGTTTTCGCAGCGTAATACTCACCAGTCTTGAGCATTTTAGAAGGGCTTGAAGTAGTATTTACAATGGATACTTTTACTCTTTCTGCACTGCATGTTTTGGCAATAATGGTAGTACATTTACTTGAGTATGGCTTTTTTGTACTTTTCCATCACTGGTTACACACATACAATTGCTGCCTTGAACATTTAAGTTTATTCAGATTAACAAATTGTGGCGAGGGGGCGTGGCCGAGAGCCGTGGAAGCGAAACGAGGCCTGCCACAGATGAGATACACCTGTGGCGCGCACCTGCCTTCAATCCCACTTCCGGGGGATTCTTCCGGGTTTTCGGCACCACTGTAATGAAGTTACGGCCATCTGGCCGCCGGGAAGAAGGAGGCGGAGAACCGACGCTGTTTTAAATAAATATTTATTAATAAAAGGGACGGCAGCTCCTCACGGAGACTGCCGTCTAAATCAAAACAAACGGACGGCAGCTCCTCACGGAGACTGCCGTCAAACTGAAAGCAAAAGTAATATGTCCGGGCCAGGTCCTCTCTCTCTGTCCTCTGCCATCGTTCCTCCTCTTATAGTCCAGAGCTCCTTCCGTGGGATTGAAGGCAGGTGCGCGCCACAGGTGTATCTCATCTGTGGCGGGCCTCGTTTCGCTCCCACGGCTCTCGGCTACGCCCCCTTGCCACACAAATCATTTTAACTTGAGTTACATTAAACAGCCCCTATTATGGGTTTTTGAAAACGACCTTCCATGCAGTGTGTAACGCAGCTCTAAGTAACTGAAAACATCCAGCTGATGTTTAAATCTGAAAGTGCACCTTGTTTAAAAATATAGATTTTTTAATAAACGATTTGACTTAATGTGCCATTTAAATGATTTGTCGTGCGCCTGGATCTTTTGCCTGTTCGTATCAACGTCGACACGAAACAATACCGAATATGAACTGCCGGATCTGGTAAAAGGTGAACTTGCCTTTCCCTTAAAACGCTAGCAGAGTGCAGGTGTGTGTGTGACTGATCATGGCTGAAGATGACTGAACGTTCTGGTGATGAGGTATTCATTGGCCGTTTGTTAAAGGAAAGATTAGAAAATACTATAGATGTCTGGGACAGGACAGGAACTTTACAGTACACAGTTCATGGTTCAGTCTCTTCCTTCATTTAACAAGTGTAAGTAAGGCTACGTTCACACTGCAGGCAAATGTGGCCCGAATCTGATCTTTTCACCCATATGTGACTCAGGTCTTGACAGTGTGAACAGCCCAAACCGCATGGAGTCTGATCTTTTTCACTTCAGATTTGTGCTTTCATATGTAGTCTTAAATCAGACACAGATCTAATGTTTTGCAATGTGACCGCAGTGTAAACGGTTATGTCGGATTTCATGTGACTTTTACATAATCTTCGAGCAACATACGTCATCATTCTGTGCTGCGAACATCATCTACACCTCTGCAGCATAGTAGAATAGCACACAGGGCGATTACTTTACCACAGAAAGTTGGTTGTTCATTTTGAAAAAGATTTTGAAGGCAAAACTGGTGCTTGTTAAGCACTCTGGTTAACGATCGGGGCACGGGATGATCGCGATGCTAAAGAGCGTCGGGGGTGTTGCGGATAGGGGATCCATGCACAAAGGAGGGGGCACTTTCATTTTAAGGATGAACATTATCTCAGAGCGAATAAAGGGCAGGAGTTCAAGCACCCAAACCCCCCATCTGCACGTGTCTGTTGTTTATAACAAAGTAAAATAAAATAACTGCAAACGGAGATAAACCAACTCCGCCTTCACAGTTCAGTCTGCGGCTGCTCATTAACCCTTGATGAGTTCTCTACACCGGTGGTCAGACAGACGCGCGCTGCGGTTGTCATAATTCACAAATGATCAGTGTTTTCAATCACAAGGGATTTATTTTAGGTTTTAAATGCCGAAATACACATTAGTAGTAGCAGAACAACCCTTTACAGTTCATGTAGTACACCACGGTTGTCTGTGAAAAGGGCAATAATCATATTAAGCATAATCTGACAACGTGCTTCATACAGTATACACATTGTATGCATAATTAGACATTTTGTGTTGTCCGTATACTTCTGCACATGCAGGTCAGTTTACGACCATGATCTGTTCACACTGCAAATCTGATACTGGCCACATTTATAACAACAGTGTGAACAGCTAGGCAAAAACATCAGATCTGAGAAAAAAAATCAGATTTGAGCACTAAGCCTCGCAGTGTGAACGCAGACTTAAGTGAGAATAAAATGGTTGCCACCTCATTTTTTCTAGCTTGCAAAATATGTAATTGTTTGTTTTGTTACTTGTAATCGCTCTAATTGGCTTGTACTGTATCTGGCTAACTCTTTATATTAACATATCACGTTTAAAACCATGTTGAAAATGTTATGCTTGCTGCTTTCTTTATGGATTTAAATGCGTTTGTCAACTTGTGATCCTCTGCCGTGTGTTGTTGCTATGGCCACTGTCAGCTGTTCCTACATGTGCGGCGGTCAAGTTTCAAAATAGTTCAGCTTTTGCAACTGTGTGGATTAATACTGAATGTGTATGATTGTTTTTACTTATGGTTAAACAGAGCAATATGCTGGTGTTTAACTGCACTGCTTTAATGCACTCCTGCATTGGGCTCACACATACACTCTGCACTCCGACTACTTCAACAAAGTTGATAAGCCATGGTGGGCGTTTCTCTCCGTCTCGTGCTGAACACAGTCAACCAATCACAACAGACTGGGTCATCGGACCAATCACAGCAGATTAGCATCATGCTAAGGGGTGTTTGGGAACAAATGAATAAACTAAACAAATCATATGGAAGTCGTTGAGATAATTAGGTAAAAATAAATGCATAAAATAAGACAATGAAAGTGTTTATTGACCTTGCATGCATATCAGCCTGTTGTTGGAGACCCCCAAAACCAAAATATGACACTTTTTAAAGCCTAATAGGGGCTCTTTAAACTGACTCAATACATGATCAAGTAAAATTTAATGTAACTTAAAAATATGTTTTTTATATTTCCTCTTTTGCACAGAACATGTGAACTCCGGCACAAAGTAGAAGGAGTAAGTATTAACATTTTCTTATTATAGTTTTTAGGCAATTCAAAGAAAATTAAATGCATATTTAAAGTTATGCAAACCAGTTGTTTTCAAACTTTTAGGACACCCCCCCCCCCCCCAAATCTGTCCAATTTCACTCCAGCCCCCCCCCCATACAGAAAATGCTGCTTCACAAAGCCAAGTTCGCAGAGCCCTGACATTGTGCTTGAGTATGTTTACATGGGCAACAATACTTTAATATGATTAAGACAATACTCTGATTAAGAGTCTACCATGTAAACAGCTATTTTTGATTACACTAATCTGACTAAAGTCATAACTGAACTAAACAGAAATGGAATTAAGACGTGTGGAGTATGCATATATTAGTGGCATTATTGAAGTAAACACCACAATTAAACTATTAGCACTTTTCGCCACATTTTGTGACAAGATCCACACACAAGGCTGTCGGTAAAGGACCACACACACACACACACACACATCACGAAATGCTGAATTTTTTTTTCTTTCCATTTGGTGTTATCAAATTCCATTAAAACAACTCTTCCACCAGTGCTTACTTTATGCTTGTTTGTCATGGGGGCATGAATAAAATGTTCATGAGTAAAAGTGAAACTGCCAAACTACAGTTAAAGTCGAAAAATTAAAGATGAAACACCCAAAATTACATGAAACTCTGCAGGAAACGTGGATAGCCTAGTGACACAACATTCAAAAAGCACTTCACGTAACACCTTAATTGTATTGTCTTATTCAGATTAAGGCAAATAACTAATACTGATGTCCATGTAAACATAGTCAGTATCTTCAAAGTAAGTGAAAGATCCAAAAGGGAATCCTGCTGATTTGATTCAGAAGGCCTCTTTTTTTTGGCTGGCGGCCCACAGTTTGAAAACCCCCTGTTCTAGACCAAATGCTTAACTAAAATATTGTATGCAGTATAAGGGCTTAAATGTGTGCAAATCAATGCGTAATGTGACAAATGTTTACTTCTATATTTCAGATGCTGTTTCTGCCTTTCACACAACTAGAGTTTTCTGCATATCGACCTGAACAAACAGGTTATATGAAAACCGATAATATTCATGATCTCTTTCTTCTTTACAGTTAGTCAACAGACTATTAATATAATAATAGTATAAAATGCATTAGACCTAGTCATACACCGCTGAATGTCTGAATGAATGCAGTGCATCTTTTTAACTGCAGAACAACAACAACAACAAACATATATCAATATAGGAATGATTTTTATCTTCTGTATGCTTCTAAAATAAAAATACAAATTCAAATTATTCAGTCTCATCTGTCTTGATTTATTATGGTTAGTGTTTTTGTCCTCAACTGGTCATAAAAGGACAACATCAACATTGAATATGTGGCTTTATCAGTCATAATCACCAACTGTTGCATGAGTGGTTTGCTGTTTCTTCCAATAACATAATACAACCTAATTGTGCTGAAGTAAAATTTTTTATCATCATTCATTCATTTCCTTCATCTTAGTCCCTTTATTCATCAGGGGTGGCCATAGCGAAATGAACAGCCGACTTATCCAGCATATGTTTTACGCAGCGGATGCCCTTCCAGCTGCAACCCAGAACTAGGAAACATCCATACACACTCATTCACACACATACACTATGGACAATTTAGTTCATTCAATTCACCTAGACCGCATGTCTTTAGACTGTGGGGGAAACCAGAGCACCCGGAGGAAACTCACACTGACACGGGGAGAACATGCAAACTCTACCCAGAAATGCCAACTGACTCAGCCGGGACTCAAACCAGTGATCTTTTTGCTGTGAGGTGACAGTGCCAACTACTAAGCCACCATGCCGCCTAAATTTTTAAATCATTTTTGTAAAATAGAAACTAACCTAATATTTTTTATCAATGTTTTTTGGTGGCTTTGTACATGCATATATGCTTATTTTGACTATTTTTAATAATACTCTGCAGCTGTAACCAAATGTAGCCTAATATACAGTTGAAGTCAGAATTATTTGTGCCCTTTTATTTTATTTTTTTTTTTAAATGAATGATGTTTAACGGAGCAAGGAAATTTTCACAGTATGTCTGATAATATTTTTTCTTCTGGAGAAAGTCTTATTTGTTTTATTTTGGCTAGAATAAAAGCAGTTATTATTTTTTTAAACACCATTTTAAGGTCAAAATTTTTAGCCCTTTCAAGCTATTTTTTTCAGACTGTTTACAGAACAAACCATCATTATACAATAACTTGCCTAATTACCCTAACCTGCCTAGTTAACCTAATTAACCTAGTTAAGCCTTTAAATGTCACTTTAAGCTGTATAGAAGTGTCTTAAAAAATATCTAGTAAAATATTATTTACTGTCATCATGGCAAAGATAAAATAAATCAGTTATTAGAAATGGGTTATTAAAAGTATTATTGTTAGAAATGTGTTTTAAATATTCTCTCCGTTAAACAGAAATTGAGGGAAAATAAACAGGGAAGGGCTTATAATTCTGACTTCAACTGTACATATAACCCATAAGACTGAACATTTGACACATTTTTCCATTCCGTCAATTTCCTGTCATTTGTGTGAGAGGTTGCAAATAATTAATTGAGGAAATGTGGAAGTTGACAGACCAGACCACCATGGTGTCATCTGTTTCTGTTCAGCTTTTTATTTTTTTTACTGCGCTAGACATTACAAACAGAACATTAAAACGGAGCATTTTTCCTTGTTTAGCATGACTCTCTGGATGCAGAACTGGTGCAGTGCAATCTTTGTGCATCCAATGCTTTTTAATGCGCTCACCTAACCCCACCCCTAACCCTACCCCTCCCAGTGACGTCGCTAACTCTGTTGAGTGCACTGTGTCTGACATTGCATCTTTGAGATACTGTATGCAGTCTCAGCTTCCATTATCAAGGCTGCATCGAGATACTGTTGGCATAGTTGGTGGTTCATTCCACTATGGCAACATCTGAAATAGAGACTACTTACTTACTGCCAGGACCGTTTTATATATCGAAGATGAAATTTAGCCGCACCATGTTGGTGTTTCATAACATCTAATGTTTACAAGGTGGGTGGTTAGCCCAACGCTCAACCAAGGGGAGTAGGATATAAAACATGGGGAAAATTTGGTTTATGCAATTCACCTATAATGCATGTCTTTGGACTTGTGGGGGAAACCGGAGCACCCAGAGGAAACCCACCCCAACACAGGGAGAACATGGAAACCACACAGAAATGCCAACTGGCCCATCCAGGCTTGAACCAGCGACCCTCTTGCTGTGAGACGACAGCGCTACCAACTGCTGCACCGTGCTGCCCAAAATAGAAACTAAGCTGAAGGAAATGTTGAATTAAACATTGAATGTTTATTTGGGGCATTTCAGTTTTTTTGTTTTGTTTTTCTCATCAAATACTGAAATGTATTCATTTGCAATTAACAAGGAAGACACTGACAGCATTAAATAAATATGGATATAATAAACGAAACTGTAACTACATTCACACCGAAAGCAGCGAGAGCATCAAAGGTCGCTCTGGCTGCCCTGGCGATGACACTGTCTGTCTTCAGCTCCGGCGGCGAGAGCGTCAAAATTTGCTACATCAATCTCGTATTTAAAGAAGCCGTTGGAGCATATCAGCAAATCAGTTACATTCCTGCATAAAACATGCGTTCTAGCGGGAAGATATTGCACACTTATTATCAAATTCATTAAACTACGGAAGATCTAGTTGCATGTGGTGTGGCTTTGCTCCACTTAATTATCCAATGTGTCCATATGCCTGAAATATTATGAAGCATACTGTTTTGTATTGTCGCATGTGATTCCTGTTTTTTTAAAGAAAAAAAACTATAATACACTCACGCTGACAACAAAAAAAAAATAATAAAAAAAATTAATAAATAAAATTACTGTTAAAGCTGTTTTATTATTATTATAAGGAGGTGAAAGTTATCTAATCTGCCTTGAAGTGTACAGTGTTTGTCAGTTGCTTTGTGATGCATTAAAAAAGTATGACGTGCAGCATGGATCAGTCCGGTGCATTGTATTGTACAAGTGTATTGTAGTCATCACGTTTCCCGGCCCACCTCTTGATCTATTATTATTATTATACTATTATTAATTCATCAAATTGTTAGATAAATTATTCTTTTTAATATTATTCTTTACTTTTAGTTTTTGTTATTTGTATATTATCATTACTATAGTAACGTTTTTTTATGATTATTCTCATTGTTTTGTTTGCAGCGCTTTATTATTCAACTTTTTTTTTCCCACTCTTCCTTTTCATTTTTTTCCCTCCCTTGTCCTATTTCCTTTCTTCTACTTACTATTATTATTATTATTACTACTATTTATTATTATCATTTTTGGTCCTCTTTCTGATTTCCCAACCTCCCCTCACCTCCTCACTATTATCATTAATAGTATGACTTTTGCTCTTGTTGCCATTGTTGTCGTTGCTTTTCTGACTTGTCCTCCCGTTGTCTCCTCATTGTTATTATTACACATATTTCTACCATTGTCATTATTCAGGTTGCTGTAGTTGTTGTTGTAGTAGTGGTAGTAGTAGTAGTAGATGTAGTAGTAGTAGTAGTAGTAGTAGTAGTAGTCATTGTAGTAGTAACGATTGTATTTGTAGTAGGGATTGTTGAAGTAGTAGTTGTAGTAGTTTCTGTAGTAGTAGATGTCGTTGGTGTAGTGGTACCAAAAGTAGTAATGGTGTTGGTGTAGTAGTAGTAGTAGTCTGTGTAGTAGTATCAGAGGTAGTAGATGTTGTTGATGTAGATGTTGTAGTACTAGTGATTACTGTTGTAGTAGTAGTAGTAGTAGTAGGAAACGTTGTTGTAATAGTATCAGTTGTAGTAGAGGTTGTAGTAGTATCACTTGTAGTAGATGTTGTAGTAGTATCACTTGTAGTAGATGTTGTATTAGTATCAGTAGTTGTAGACGTAGTAGTAATAGTTGTTGTGGATGTAATAGCAGCTGCAATAGTAGTTGTGATATCTGTAACTTTCTGTAGTAGCAGTTGGTGTATGTCAGTTATTACTGTTGTCCTTTCTCTTTACTGTCATCATTACTATCATACTTTACTAGCATTGTCACTCTCTACCACTGACTGGTTTATTTCTATTTGTTTATTTATATCTATGACACTTGCTTCATTTATTGACTATTATTGACCCTTATGTATGTACTCTGACCTGTCCACCATGTTACCTTTACATGCGCACACACACACACACACACACACACACACACACACACACACACACGCACACGCACACGCACACGCACACGCACGCACGCACGCACCTGCCAGTACCTGACTGTATTGTTGTTGTTGTTGTTGTTGTTTTTCATTGTTGTTTTTTATGTTTTATTTTGTATGATCCCAATTTGTGTACCTTTTTGCATATTCTAATAAAAAAAAAAAAACTATATAACATTGATGCACATCAGTAACTCGCCAGTAACTTTTTAATGTATGTTCCTGTAAGAAAAACATAGCAAATAATTGAAAGTCCGGCGACCATAATATTAAAACCCTTGGGAAAAACTGTGGTCGAAACCAAAGTTTAAAATGACTGTGTTCTCTGGACTCCTCTCAAGCGGTGGACTTCTACATTCTGATTGCTTGCCACCGAACCGCATCACAGCTCATTGCCATAAAGTTGACTTGATTTCAACTCTCCTCGACGCCCACACCGGCGAAGCCGCGCCGCGCTGCTCCTCGCCGCTTATTGCCGCTGGCTCCCATTGAAAATGAATGACTTCCAGCTACTTTAACGCTCTCACCGCTTTCGGTGTGAGCCTACAGTTAGGAGTAGAAATTTACTACAATACAAGTAGTCTGTTTAAATGGTACCTCAGTATCTCAAAAATAATTCTTAAGTACAGCAATAAAATAAAATTTGACACTTCTGTTTATTAATGTTATGTTTACATTACAGATCACCATCTTAATGATTTTAAAGGGGAGCTTTTATGCAAAAATCACTTTTTTAAGGGGTTTAAACACAGTTTTGCTCCCCCCCCATTAGTGACCATCTCTTCCTCATTAGCATAAACAGCCCTGAGTGAGAAGCAGCCGTTCGCCATTAGAGTTTTTAACTTTTACAAGTAAAGATGCTAGGGTTCGACCATTTTGGTCGCATATGCCCCTGAAATTGTATGCGACCTAAAAATATATATGTAAGCATTTGTGCTAGTGCATAAATTGTTGCCGTGCGACCTGTTGTCACTGCATCTTTGCACCTAATAACGCCAACCGCAGCGCTCAGGAACAGATTAAAACAGTTGTTATGTGAACTTGCTGAAGTAAAAAAGAGCCCACAATGCTTGCCCCACCTTTGTGCTCTTCTTATTGGCCCACTGCTCTAGAACTGAACGCGAATGGATTGGTTAATATCAGCTGTCAATCACCCAGTCAATGCGTTCTGCCTTCAGATGACAGGAGCTACAACCGTGAAAATGTGAAGCGCTGAAGATGAGAGAATGAAAATAACACTGACAGATTTTGTTTTAGAAACCATCTGAAGGTACTAATAATGGCACATCTTATTAGTGATCATGTGCTGAATGTTAATACACCATTTACACTTTTCCAAGAGTGGATAAAAGACTTCCAGTGGCTTCAAGTCCGCTATGAAAATAACTAAAGCCATTCACTGTAAAGTCTGTGGGAGGTTTGCAGGTAACAGCATTTGCCACTGAATCTACACATTTTAAGCGCGAGAGGTACTGTATAAGCCTTCATTTAATCCTCACAATGCTGTCAGCCATGCAAGTGGCAGCTATATGTGAAATTTAACACAGCTCATGAAAAGTTATAATAAGGTATATATCAATATAAATGTGGGGCTGGGAGATGGATCGCAATGTCTGCTCCGCATCGTGAAGTTTATCAGCCATCGGCGATGGATGGTGGCATCGTCTATCTGCCCAACCCTAATAGACACTTTTCATATTTTCAGTTATACACTTATTTTATATTATTATTAGATTTATTTTAGATTATATTTTAAATCTGCCACTTTGCTGACACGCAGTCATTTGTAGCACTGCCATCTTTTGAAAATCTTTTGAGGCCAGGGAGCACAATCTCATTTGCATTTAAAGCAACATGGAGCCAAAATGGGACAATTAGGATCAAAGCCTAAAAGAAGGAGCTATAAAACATTATTTGTGTGGTATTTTGAGCTAAAATGCACACACAAACCCTAGGGACATCAGAGAATTATTTTTACATCTTCTATAAAGAGGTATAATAGGACCCTTTTAAGTATGTAAAGTTAGCTAACTTTAAATTTGATAATTTTATGAATGAATCTATGCTAATGTTAAAGTGTGAATACATACGATAGTATCACTTGCATGTTAACTTAACATTCAACTTAAAAAGATAAAAATACACCAGTACAGTATGTGCAGAAATGAACATGCTGGTAACTTGTCATTATTCTAATTATATTTAGAGATTAAACAGGAAAGAGCAGAGCAGCAGCAACTACAACACAGTTAAACCACTCAGACGCAGACAGAGAAACAGAATGGCAGCATACGCGACAGCAAATATACTCTATATTTCAGTCGGGTTTTGGCTCATTTTGGGTGAGTATTAAATATTTAGCGTTTTTGTCTGCATTAGCTTGCAATGACAGACGTAACGCTCATTTGTTGCTTTTTTTTTAAGGATAGAACAATAAGTGGTTGTTGTTCTTAATATTGGACATAATGCTTTTTTAGGTGCTGAAAGCTACTTCATTGATGCAATAACTATTAAGCCTGGAGAATCTGTCACCATTCCATGTCATTATGATAAGAAAAATCCTCCGCACCATACATACTGGATCTCAGGAACTGATAAATCTCGTAAATACACAAACACAACAGAGGAGAATCTGTCAGTAATTGATCATCCTGATCAGAGTCTCTTTACTGTCACTATGAGGAACCTGCAGGAGAATCAAACTGGACGCTATGACTGTGTTGTGGAAACTGAAGAAAAGGGGATGACTACCTATGAGCTTTATCTCCAGGTTCAATATGGTAGAGTTTAACAATTTCAATCTCGTTTCATTCTAAAATGTATCTGATTTGACACGCATATATTTTTACAGTGTCTGATGTCTGTGTGTTTCAGCTCCTGATGTGTCTGTGTTGAGCAGCAGTGTATCTGCACATGAAGGTGGTAATGTCAGTGTCCAGTGTTTTTACAGTTCTAGATTTAGGGATGAACTTAAACATTGGTGCAGATATAAAGTACGAAGGTGCTTCAGAGAGAAGACGACTGACACATCCCAGAATTCATCAGTGCAGATCAGTGATGATGGTGAAAGCTCCTTTACTGTGCTGATGACTGGACTGAGACTCAATGATTCTGGATGGTATTCCTGCGCTGCTAGATTTCAGATCATTACTGTTCAACTCACTGTAACTAATACAGAATTAGGTAAAAGTTATACTCTTTTATACTTTCTATAAAAGTTATACTCAAAATTATTCTTCAGTGATTCTTTGGTTTGGTATGTAGCACTTAAATTAGTTCCCGTCTAATTACCTTTGATGTACTTTAATTAAATGCTAAATAATTTGTATTATTATTATTTTTGTGTTTGACAGTAAGTGTGAACACAGACACTGGCACTCAAATGGACAAGTAAGTATTATTTATTTATTTATGTTTTTTTTGGCAGCAACATGTCATATACATGTCATTCATTCATCCATCTATTCATTCATTCATTCATTTTCTTTTCGGCTTAGTCCCTTTATCAATCTGGGGTCGCCACAGCGGATGCCCTTCCAGCTGCAACCCATCACTGAAAAAACATCCATACACACTCATTCACACACACAGTCATACTCTACGGTCAATTTTTAGCATATCGGTTAATACCCAATTCACCTATACCACATGTCTTTGGACTTGTGGGGGGAAACCGGATCACCCAGACAAAACCCACACGAACATGTCATATACATCTTTAATGGTCCATGTATGTATTCAAATCCTTTTCCCCTGACAAAACGCATCACTAAAAATATGTTCTGTATAGTAAAAGGCTGAATGTGTGCAGATCAATGCATAATGTGAGACAGAAATGTTCACTTGTATCTTTCAGATGGCGTTTCTGCCTTTCACACAACTAGAGTTTCTGAACATCGACCAGAACCAACTGATGATGAAAACTCATAATAAATATTCATATTCTGCTTTACCGTCAGTGAACAAGCTAGAGTTCAATAATCATTGTTTAAACTTCACTTGACGTCTATCCTTTCTAGACTTCCATAATCACTGTATAAAATGTATTAGTTATCTATGTTTGCTAAATGCCTACATTTTATGAATCTTTTTTTTTAACAGGTATTTTGATTTTTACATTAATGCAAGAATAATCAATTGTCTTCTCTATGCTTCTAAAATAAAAAAGTAAAATTCAGATTATTCCCTCTCATCTGTCTTCATTTACTGTAGTAATATTTTTGTTTTAGCTCAACCGGTTAAAATGGTTGAAAGAGCTTACATGGATTTCGTATCAAGATTCACCAGCTATTGCATGAGTGGTTTGGGGGTTTTGTTTTATATGATGTAATACAATCTAATTATTTTGAAATTTATTTTAAATAAGACAAATAATAATAATAAACTCAATTATTTGTTTTGTGCGTAAAAAAACAAATCAAATGTATGGTTTATTAGGATATAAACTGACCCATACGTTTTTCCGTTCAGTCATTTTTGTCTCATTTGTGAGGGATGTTGTCATACCCATAGAAAACAAGAGGAAGTTGACAAATAGAAACATCATGGTGTCATTTTTTTTTTTCTGCATATTAATTCAGTTTCTGTTCTGTGTTAAATTTATAAATAATACACAGTTCTGCAATATAAATCATTTTATTAGGTTTATATGTGGGCATAGATAATTTATTTTTTAATCTAAATTAAAATGGCTCATTTGAATTCTGCCAAAGGCATTCAGAATATGTGTGCTACCCAAATAATGACTAAATTGGTGATGAAAATAAATGATGTTCAATAAGATGTACTTGTGTTTACTAACTGGTTATTCAGTTAAACATGAATTTTAAACTGTAGGCCTGCATAAGCTCCAAACAGCGATTTTTGATGACCTTAAAGTCATAACTGAACTAAACAGAAATGGAGTTAAGACGTGGAGTATGCAGATATTAGTGGCATTATTAAAGTAAACGCCGCAATCAAAGTATTACTGTCATGGAGGACTTTTCGCCATATTTTCCGACAAGATCCACACACGCGGCTGTCAGTAAAGGACCACACACAC
>CAIGQZ010001236.1:9737-38683 GCA_903798205.1 Danio tinwini
ATAATAATAATAATAATAATAATAATAATAATAATAATAATAATAATGATTGATATTAATGCAGGGTTTCTGCAGGATTCACAAAGTCAAATTTAAGACTTTTTAAGACTTTTTTTTAAGACCATGAATAATTTTTTTACTTGCCCCATTAAAATTAAAATTCTGTTATTTCTTAGCCACATATTTTAAATAATGTGTAGAAACAAGCAAATTCTAGTTATATACATATATCTACTTTTCATTAGCACTGTCGCCTCACAGCAAGAAGGTCACTGTTTCAAGCCTCAGCTGGGTCAGTTTCTGTGTGGAGTTTGCATGTTCTCTTGGTATTGGCGTGAGTTTCCTCCAGGTGCTCCGGTTTACCCCACAGTCCAAAGACATGCGGTATAGGTAAATTGGATGAGCTAAATTGGCCGTAGTGCATGAGAGTCTATTGGTTTTTCCCAGTACTGGGTTGCGGCTGGAAGGGCATCTGCTGTGTTAACATATGTCGTAATAGTTGGCGGTTAATTTCGCTGTGGTGACCCCAGATGAATAAGGGGACTAAGCCAAAGGAAAATGAAATAAATGTTTTTTAGATGGATCATTGGTTGTACAGATTGGGTAGCAAAGGAAAATTAAAACCCGTTTAAACACATTTAAGACCTACAACACCATATTTCAGTGATTTTAAGATATTTGTAAGGCCTAAAATTAAGCTTTTAAAATTTAAGACTTAAGAGCCTGCTGACTCCCTGTAATGATAAATACAAAAATAATAATTGTTAAACATGTAAAAATACGGTTACTTACATGCATTGTATAACTAATGACAAATAATAGAATTACATATTAATTTTGCTACTGATATTAATCATATAAAAATGTAAACTTTTACCAGTCTCTAATTGTACAACCCTACCAAAGATATATTAATTACATATTCCCACTTTCTTCTTAATAAAATAATTTCAGAAAAGGATTATTTGCTCATTTTTAATAGTGAAATAATGTTAGCAGCCATGACTATCGAAGTACAACATTGTGCATAGACAAACAAACAGTGCTAATGTTGTACTCAAGTCATACTTGCATGTGATTTCAGACAGAATATTCAAAGTACCATGGTAAACAACATTAGGAGCATGTCACAAGTTGGCACTGAACGAATGTGTAAATATAAAACCAACTTTACTGTAATAGACATATCTACTGCACATATTGCCATAGAGAGAGCATATTAAACTACTGCTAAAAATGAAATTGTTTAAACTGAAACATACATGATCACATCTAACGTTAAGTACTTAATAAAAAGCTTATATTAATTTCATGAAGTAGCACTTATGATATCGTATCACATATAATGACATATTTGAAACGTTAAACACTGAAACTGCCTTAATTTAATTATGATAACGAAATCCAAGTCAGTTACTGAAACTATATTTAATTTATGACAACTGATACGATCCAAGATGGTCTATTAACGTTAAGCTCTCTACTATAAAAGCTCAAATGAGAAACAGTGAGACATCTAAGACTAATAATCTACACATTACATTCTGACTACGTGTTTTGGCGAATTCTTCAAATATTTTGATTCACTTCATTTGTTCATTTGCTGTTAAACTACTGCTAGAATCCAACTAAAGAAAATACAACACATTCAGCATGAGAATAATAGCACACACTCCCCAACAAAACGCATCTACTCAACGTATTCAATGCGAGCTTTACCTTTATGGAAAGAGTTTGACGCGCTCATGATGAACTACTGTTGTGTTTATAAATATGGATATTATTTGCTCATAATTTGGGGATCTTCAAGCGTCCTCAAGGCCAACTATAGAATTCCTGCTGTTCAACTGTGCGCTGTATTTACGCAGGAAGCGAATTAACGAGCCAGAGAAAGACTTTTATTTTGAATGTACGGCTGTCTTCCGTTTGTACAAGCGATCGGTGAAGGTTGAACTGGGGCCTCCATCATAAATCGCACACTTAAAGTAGTATAACTACCATACAGGTGAATGAATGAATGAATGAATGAATGAATAAATAAATAACGTAATTTTACAAAAAAACACGGCAGTATTTAAAAGTATTGTGAAGTCTACATGGCGACACTAGTATCTACTTTCATATTACACACATGTATACCAACGTACAAAATCTACTTTTACAATGCTTAATACGAAATTATTAAATATAAATAAGCACCAACTTAATAGCCAAATAAAAGTGCTTTTATTCTATAATAAAGTAACTAATCTTATTTAAAAGAATCATTATGTCTATAAAATGAACGTGAATTGCTTAAAAATCTGTATTACGGTTTTTATACTGCAGTTTCTCTGTATAAAAACACAAGAGCAAGTAAATTAGAAGGTTGTTTTACTGCGTTCATTTTTAAAACCTTTAATAGATACTTTTATTTTGAAGTGTGCTTACCGGAAGTCCTGCGCACCAGTGCCGAGCTCGCGTTGACAAACACACACGTGTGTCCACAGCAAGCATGGATCTCTCCAAGTGGTGCAATCTAAAGACCGAACCGAGCTTAAAACATCTGACAGAGGCGGGATTCGGTGTCCCGAAAGAGAAACAGCACGTGCCCCTGCAGGAGCTGGTGAAAGCGCACATTGAGTCCTTCGATCAGGCGGTTACGGATGGATTATGTCGGGTTGTGGAGGTGAGATGCAGACATCTCATGTTTATACTGTACACATGGACATTCTCTATTAATCACGTTTCTTGGACACAATAAAAAAACCCTTGGTTCTATATTATTCTCTATAGTTTATTTCGTGGTGTCACAAAATACATTGTTTACCTTAATCCTGTAAATGTAGTTTATATGAGCGGAATACGATAATACAGACAGAAACATGAATAATATGGAATTAGATTTGTGCCAAAAGAAACTACGAAACTTTGGTATAAACGCACAAAAATACATAAAACAAGTTTTGCAAAAAAGAACATTGAAAACAGAAATGTTGTCTTCTAATAAACTATGTTTTGTTTATTATTTATTTGAACCTAGTGTTGACAGAATAACTGCATCTGATAAAGTTTCAGTCTTTAAAGTTTAATGTTTATAATATATATGTACTATACACTTTCACTACACTTTATATCATATTGCATGACTTTGCCCAGGCCTACTTTACAGACGTGAACAAGTAAAATATGTTTTGTGTTCAGGCTATTCCTCCTATGGAGTTCCTGTACAAGGGCGACAGGATCAGTCTGTCATTTGTGGAGGCCATCATTCACTCTCCATCAGTGTCTAAAGGAGGAATAAGCAGAGACCTGCGGGTCTTCCCTGCGGAGTGCAGAGGCAGGCGCTGCACATACAGAGCCAAGCTGGTGGTAAGTCATTTATTATGCCAGTAAATATGGTGGTGTATGGCAAGAAAAGCTAACTTACTAGTACTCTGTTATGTGACATTTTAGTGGAATAATAAAAAATACAGTGGTCACAGAAAGTATTCAGAACCCTTTAAATTTAACTTTTTTATTGCAGCCATTTGCTAAAATCATTTAAGTTCATTTGTGTTCCTCGGTGTACACACATCACCCCATATTGACAGAAATGCATCATTGTTGACATTTTTGCAGATTTATTAAAAAAAGAAAAACTTAAATATGACATGGTTCTAAGTATTCAGACAGTTTGATCAGTATTTAGTAGAAGCACCCTTTTGATCTAATACAGCCATGGGTGATTTTGGGAAAGATGCAACAAGTTTTTCCACACCTGGATTTGAGGATCCTCTGCCATTCCTCTTCGCAGATGCTTGTTAATGTTGGTGTACTGCCATTTTTAGGTTTTTTCAGAGATGCTCAATTGGGTTTACGTCAGGGCCCTGGCTGGGCCATTCAAGAACAGTCACAGAGTTGTGTAGCATTGCATGCTTAGGGTCATTGTCTTAGGTCCTGAGCACTCTGGAGAAGGTTTTCATCCAGGAGATCCCTGTACCTGGCTGCATTCATCTTTCCCTCAAATGTAACCAGTCGTCCTGTCCCTGCAGCTGAAAAACACCACCACAGCATGATGCTGCCACCACCATGCTTCACTGTTTGGACTGTATTGGACAGGTGATCAGCAGCGCCTGGTTTTCTCCACACATACTGCTTAGAACTTTTTGGCCTTAATTCTATCTTGGTCCCATAAGACCAGAGAATCTTATTTTTCACCATCTTGGAGTCCTTCAGGTTTTTTTTAGCACCTCTACCGTGAAGCCTTGACTGGTGGAGGGCTGCAGTAATGGTTGACTTACTACAGCTTTCTCCCATCTCCCGACTGCATCTCTGGAGCTCAGCCACAGTGATCTTTGGGTTCTTATTTACCTCTCTCACAAAGGCTCTTCTCCCCGATAGCTCAGTTTGGCTGGATGGACAACTCTAGGAATGGTTCTTGTCGTCCATTTAAGGATTATTGTGGCCACTGTGCTTTTACAACCCTTAAGTGCAGCAGAATGTTTTTGTAACCTTGGCTAGATCTGTGCCTTGTCACAGTTCTGTCTCTGAGCTCTTCAGGCAGTTCCTTTGACCTCATGATTCTCATTTGCTCTGACATGCATTGTGAGCTGTAAGGTCTTATATAGACAGGTGTGTGGCTTTCCTAATCAAGTCCAATCAGTATAATCAAGCACAGCTGGACTCAAATGAAGGTGTAGAACCATCTCAAGGATATCAGAAAAATGAACAGCGCCTGAGTTAAATATACTGTAAGAGTGTCACAGCAAAGGGTCTGAATACGTTGGACCATGAGATATTTCAGTTTTTCTGTTTTTAAGAAATCTGCATAAATGTCAACAATGCTGTGTTCTGTCAATATGGGGTGCTGTGTGTACATTGAGGAAAAATAAACAAATGATTTTAACAAATGTCTGCAATATAACAAAAAGTGAAACATGTAAGGGGGTCTGAATAATTTCCATACTCACTGTATATACATGATAGGTTTGTTGCATTAAACATATTCCCTGGCATTGAATGAATTCTAGGATGCCAAGAAGATAAATTAATTCAAACACTGTGCAGTAATCATGGTTGAGACATCAAAAATCAAGCGTCCTAATTTTGTTTTCACAGGCTGATGTGAGTTGGTCGGTCAATGGCATTCCTAAAGGAATCATCAAACAGTCTCTGGGTCAGATGCCGATCATGGTCAAATCAAAATTGTGCAACCTTCACGGCCTCTCACCTAAAGAACTCCTCGAGCACCACGAAGAAGCAGAGGTAGAAATTGCACATCACAGAGCTGCATGTAAAACGCCACCATTATTATATATTTATTATTATTATATACAAAAATTTGTAAGCAGACACTTGAATTTTGTTCAATTTGAACTTTTCTGGTGTCTGGTATAGAGAAATAGAGCATTTACTGCCATATCAGCTTCTCAAAAAATAGATCTAATTTACACACATTTTATAAATATCACTTTTCTAAAATGAAAAAGGTTTATAACAAGACATCAACATCAATCTACTTTTTTTTATTACTCTCATTTAAAAATATTTCCTTTAAAGTTTCTCCAGATAAAAATGGTTGTCTGATAACAATAAAATAGGGCATTATAATAGTATATGTTTGGAAATTAGTTTTCTATTGCAATATTGACAATTTGGATAGAGTTAGAGTAAATGTCTTTTTACTGATAGGAAATGGGTGGCTATTTTATTGTGAACGGCATAGAGAAGGTGATTCGTCTTCTGGTCATGCCGAGAAGAAATTATCCCATCGCCGTGTCCAGACCAAAGTTTAAGAGCAGAGGACAGGGTTACACTCAGTACGGTAAGTGTGGCATTCGCTCCAGATTGGACAATTAAATATGATTTGGTAAAAGCATCGACTTTGCTTAGAAATTGACTTTGATATTATATTCTGCACAGCTATTTCAATGCGATGTGTAAAGGATGAACACACAGCTATTAATATGAATCTACACTATCTGGACAATGGAACAGTGATGGTGAATTTCATCTACCGAAAAGAGTTGTTTTTTCTTCCCTTGGGCTTTGCACTTAAGGTAAAGTACAGTTCATTTTTATGTTGTTAGCTTCTTAAAGTGATAGTTCACCCAAAGAATATGCATCTTCAGGGCTTGAAATAAACTTTTTTACTTGGTAGCACCCGTGCTCCCAACTTCAAAAATTTAGGAGCATCCACCAAAAATTAATCAGCACCACTGCAAATTGTATATTTACAGATTAATTGTATTTGAAAACAACATGAATTAGGATTAACAAATAACAGAAACAACTATCTAACTAATTCTGTAGTGACTTATTGATATTTGTGCAATAATTCCAAAATGAATGTCCAATAATTATAAAATTAATGATGTTGATGAGGACAATAATACTAACAGTGAATTACAGTTCTCATTTTCATAAAAAGTCCTACTGTTACTCTATGAAAAATAAATATGGTTTGTGTCAAACAAAAATGAAGCATTGCAGTAAGAAATATGCATTTTGCACTATTGTTTTTATAAGCATGTCAATTTAATAAATAATATTTTTGCTACAAAACAAACGTAAGATTATAATAACATCATTCAATTCAATGCTAAAAGCTGCAAAGCAGTCATCAGTAACTGAATAGAAAAGTAATATGCATCTCAAGAGAAGAACAGATAAAAGAAAGGAAAAAAGTCTAGCACTCTTTAAAAGTTTCGGTTTAAATGCGCAGTCTCGTTAAGTGCTGATGAGTCAGCCGACCCAATATATGAGCGGGGCAGAGCAGGATTCTCGCGATGACCACCTGTGCAATACCGTTCTGTCATGAGCCACAGTTTCAGTTTAAATTTATTGAAGGCGAGCTTCTTTGACGATAATGTGTACGGTGTTAAATTTGACATTTAGCGGCCATTTGAGCTGAACACGCAGTGAATGCAACTCATCGAGATTCGGGACATTAAACAGTTGGCCCGCTCTTTTAGCTCTCTCTCCGAAAACACTCGACTGATCTTGGCTGTTGAATCAACATTCACCACATGATCGCTCTCATCAGCAACATTATTTGTAACTTTAGGTGGGTTTGCAATCCTGTGCGCTTTTCATTGCGTCTTCCTTAAACTTCAGCTGTTTGCATTTCCCGCAGTCACAAAATCTCCCTGTTATCTGACAGCATATAAAGCCTTGAGTGATTGACAGCTAATATGAACCAATATAATGGCACGGAAGACCAATTCAGCACATTTTTAGAAAAATATCAAAAAGGGTCACACTGCAATGCAGTCGCACAAATGCTCCCAAATATATTATGAGGTTGCATAGATTAAATTTGGTCACAATTTCGAGCCGTGATCATTTACTCCTACTTGTTTCAAACCAGTTTAAATTTTTTTCATCTATTGAAAACAAAAAAACATATATATTTTGAAGAATATTGGAAACTTTGGTAATCATTGATTTCCATAGTATTTGTTTTTCCTACAATCTTAGTCTATGTTCTGTCTGATTTGATTAGTTTCATTACCAGTGTTATTTTATATTGATAATAGGTGTCATTTATATGGTATTAAATGTAATTGTGCAATATTTATTGGCAGTTTTAGGCCCAATCCTAATTCTACCCCTTAGCCCTTCCCCTTACCCCTACCCCTCGTTTTGCGCATTGTCCCAATTCTCTTTAGCTTAAAGGCGTAGGGCTAAGGGGAAGGAGTAGATACCCCTTTGAACAGAGATTTTTCAGACCCACACTCAAAACCGAGAGATAAGAAAATTTCCCAGAATACACCAGCTACAATGGCAGCACGGCTGCACCTGGAAGTAAGGAGATCCACAAATGAGTATTTTTTGTCATTGTAAATTTTTACAACAAACAAGCACATGTTTTAATATATTCATAACTGCGTTTGTGTTTTACTGTCATGTTTTTTTTACGCTAAAATAAAAACCACTAAATTTACCTATGTATAGTCCATAATAATAATAATATCTCTGCGTCTGTGACAAGTAATTCTAATCTAATAAAGTACTTCACGTCATCACATGCCGCCACAAAATTACTGGCTATGTGGGTAATAACGTGAGCTCTGCTACCAAAGGAGACGAAGCTGACGTCAAAGCAAATAAAGCTTAATTTTTCTTTTCCGAAAACACTCAAGACAGAATTAAAGAAAAATAATATCGATTCTAAACCATCTATTGTGTTTTATTGTGCAACTATAGTAATGATAATAATTATAATGTGTTGAATTTGATGGTTGTCTCTCACATTGTCCCACAGCAGCATTAAAAGTGTAGATTAGTGTGCAATGTTTTAAATTTATTTATCATTATTGTTTTGTATTTATTTTTTTAAGTAACACAATAGTTTCCATGGCAATTAGTTAGTTTATTAACTATGTAACTTGGTTACTATTCGTGAGAAGTAACTAGTAACTATAACTAATTGCTATTTTAAAGAAACATGCTCAAAATTGGTAATTAGATCAAAAGTGGTGGGAAAACAAATATACCCCAGCCCTATTTTAGCTATATTTGGTGTCAGTGATGATGCAGAATTATCTAATAATTAACGTGTAGTAATTTAGATTAATAAATGTCATGTCTTGCCTGCAACTTGAGAAGACTTTCCCTTAAAAATAAAACTAAGAATTTCCATGTAATATGGAATCTATTTATTGAGTATTTTAACAAGAGAGCAGTGATTGAACCCTCGCAGAAACACCTCAAATTTCCTCCTTATTTAGTTATTTTTTTTATTTATTGTTTTTTATTTCAGTTTTTTTCCTTCCCCGACTTTCTGTATTTTTTAGTTCTCTTCTACATACAATAGTAACATGATGTTTCAACTTTGTGTTTAAAAAGAAAAAAAGTATATATATGTAAAAGTTATAATTTGTATTAATGTAAAAAATACAATAAAAAGAATGTAAAAGAAAAATGGTAATTAATACTTATTTTTTTAGCTTAGTTGTTAATGCAGCAATTTCTAATTTTTTTTGCAGATTTTTCATATAATTTTTGTTTTATCTTTTTATGCTTTATTTAATATACCGGTTCAATTTACAATTACACAGCAACTTTTTAAATTATTAAATAATCTTCATGATCTATTGATTTGTTTAAATTATATTATGATGTCAGACAGTTGTGTTTGCAGAGAGCTCAGCTGCATAATTATATTTGTTCGGTTTCTCATGTAAAATGTCTTTACTTTTTCTATTAGGCTCTTGTGGATTTTTCCGATTACCAGATCTACCAGGAGCTGATTAAAGGTCGAGAGGACAACTCTTTCTATAAAAGCTGCGTCTCTGAAATGCTGCGTATAGTCATGGACCAGGGCTGCACCACTAAAACCAAGGTGCTGAATTACCTGGGCGAGCGTTTCCGGGTCAAACTCAACCTCCCAGAATGGTTCACTCACGAGCAGTGCGCTCACTTCTTGCTAGAGTAAGTCCAACCTGTACAGAAAGATGATTTATTTATTTCTTAAGTGGAACATTAAAGAATCTTGTTTTTTATTGCTTAAATTGTGGTCCTTGATTTATGAAATGCAAATCAATGGCACACAGCATTTGCAAATCAGTATTATCTCACAAATATGATGGTTTTCTCCTTGTTTTTGCAGTGAATGTCTGTGTATTCACCTGAGGACGGATGTGGAAAAGTTCTACATGTTGTGTTTGATGACACGGAAGCTCTTCAGCTTTGCCAAGCAGGAGTGTATGGAGGAGAATCCTGACAGTCTGATGTTTCATGAAGTTCTCACTCCAGGCCAGCTTTATCTCATGTTCATGAAAGTAAATCACCTTATCAAAGCTGAAATTCATAAGCTCAAAGTAAAAGTTTGATTGGATTATAATGATCAGCACTGCAACAAATAAAAATGCAGCAAGAACATTGATAAAACATTTTTTTATATACTTCCTTTGCTCAAAGTTTTCCCAAATGCTTTTCAGGAGAAATTGGAAGGCTGGTTGGTGTCCGTGAAACTGGCTTTGGAAAAGAGATCTCAAAGAGTTGGAGGATTGACCCCAGACTCTATGACTAAACTCTTCAACATGGGTACAGATCTCACCAAAGCCTTTGAGTATCTGTTAGCCACAGGCACCCTCATGTCCAAGACTGGTATGAAACTTACTGCTTTATGCAACATTAATACAAAATAAATCGGGGTGGGAATCTTTAGGGACTTCACAGTCTGATCCGATTCTAAAACTGGGAGTCACAATTTGATTACACAATTCTTAACTATTTATTTTTTCAATTTTCTTAGGCTGTGCAAATACATCTTTCCAACTGGATATTTAAGCCAGAATTTGAGTTCTATGCTCATGTTTTTTGATTGGAAAATATGTATGACAGTACGGCCATCTTAAAAATGATTCATGTTATTATTAACAAAGTAATATTAAACATGAACAAGCTCTAAATGCAACATTGAAATGATAGATTACAAAGAGCAATTATGAAGAACAAACAGTTCACATTCCAAAAAGAGAGCTTTACGTTATTTTTAGTTTGTTTGTAACCTTTTAACAAAGAAACATGTCTTCAAAAGCAAATATATTTCTATAAAAATTATATTTAAAACTTGTATTACAATTGCTTTTAGTTTAGAGCCATAGTTAACTAGCTTTAATGTACACTACCTGACAAAAGTCTTGTCGTCAATCCCAGTTGTAAGAGCAATAAATATTAAGTTGACTTCTAGTTGATCATTTGGAAAAGTGGCAGAAGGTGGATTTTTTTGATGAATCATCTGTTGAACTGCATCTCAATCATCACAAATACTGCACAAGACCTACTGGAACCCACACGGACCCAATATTCTCACAGAAATCAGTCAAATGTGGTGAAGGAAAAATCATGGTTTGGGGTTACATTCAGTATGGGGGCATGCGAAAGATCTGCAGAGTGGATGGCAACATTGACAGCCTGATGCCTCATTCACACTAGCAGCGACTTTGTAGCTGATTTCGCTCTGGGTGGTGTTCTGCAAACAGATCTGTGTAGGCCTACAGCACGGAGAATACAACCAGCCTCTGAGCGAGCAGAGAGAGGATCACGCGAGCTCTATTGGTGCTCTTATTGGCTGTCGCTCAAGAAAGTCACTCTTCATTTGCATAAAGTTGAAGGGTTCTCAACTTTGTCGAGTCACTCGACACACCCACCTGGTTGCCAACGGTCGTTGTTGCTCGCCTAAACTAAGGTCACCGGAAGTAGCTTGCTCTCCGTTGAAATGAACGGTCGTTTGTCGATTTGCCGCTGTGAGTCGCAAGACATTTGTGCTGCTCAATACATTACAAACCACAGAAGAGGGCAAATTCTTCAGCAGGATAGCCCCTCTTCTCATTCTTCAGCCTCCACATCAAAGATCCTGAAAGCAAAGAAGGTCAAGGTGCTCCAGGATTGGCCAGCCCAGTCACCAGACATGAACATTATTGAGCATGCCTGGGGTAAGATAGAGGAGGCATTGAAGATGAATCCAAAGAATCTTGATTAACTCTGGGAGTCCTGCAAGAACGCTTTCTTTGTCATTCCAGATGACTTTATTAATAAGTTGTTTGAGTCACTGCAGAGATGTATGGATGCAGTCATCCAGGCTCATGGGAGTCATACACAATATTCATTCTTTTTCCACTGCACTATGACTTTACATTATTTCTGTTAAGTGACAAGACTTTTGTCTAAGCAAAGTCAGACCTTACTGTCCTAATTAAATAATTAAAAATCAAGGCATGATCAAATTTTATTTTGGTAAAAGAGGCGTAATCTAGAGGCCTTTGCCTTTCATATAAGCCACTTCTGATTCCAAATGATCAACTAGAAGTCAAGTTATTATTTGCTGTTCCTAAAACTTGTATAGGCGACAAGACATATGTTAGGTAGTGTAAATACAGTAGTCAAATACAGTGGTTCAAAAAAAGATATTTCAAACTTGACTTAAAAAAGAATAGGTGTTGTTTAATAGTTTTAGGATGACTTTGATGAAAGTTAATGAACCACTTCAAATGTTGACTACTGTAGTAGCCTAGTACACAATGCTTCATTCATTTGCAACACTTTCACTTTACAATTCAATTTGAATACAGAATCGATTCTGAAATTAAGAATGAATTCAGAATCACTAGAGAAGGAATCGTAATGCATCGATTGTTATAGTTTTTTTCTCCCATGCCTACGAATAGTCGCTGAGTCTAAATGTGTTAAGCTTTGAATGCACTTCATGCCATTTTACGATTAATAACATCTTGCCTATTTAACCCCAGGTCTGGGCATGTTGCAGAGCAGTGGTCTGTGTGTTGTGGCAGACAAGCTGAACTTCATCCGCTATCTGTCTCACTTCCGCTGCGTGCACAGAGGAGCCGCCTTCGCCAAAATGAGGACCACAACTGTGCGAAAGCTGCTGCCAGAGTCCTGGGGTTTCCTCTGTCCGGTTCACACTCCTGACGGAGAACCGTGCGGACTTATGAACCACATGACAGCTCACTGTGAGATTGTGGCCCCAGTGTATCCCACAACCACCCTTCCAGGCCTTCTCTGCTCTCTGGGTAAATTACATCATTTGCAAGATCCTGGGTTATAATTTAAATCTAGAAGTTATAAAGGCCTGCATTAATTGTATGATTTTTGAATGTTTATTTTGTTAAATGTTGATTAACTCAGCCTCAAGCTATCTAATAGGTGACTTTTTCTATTCAGTATTAGAGGTGCTCCGATCAGGATTTTTAGGACCGATTACAGATTATTTCAATCCATTATCCATGTGACTTTAGTGGTTTAACTGTATTCATACGAAGCTCCAAGAACAATTTTCTACACCATAATAAAACTGTAAAGGCTACAATGCAACTGTTCGCCAATGTAATGATATTTTAACTTTAATAATAAACATTTTTTGGATTTTTTATCTCTCCATCGCCAGGTGTGAATGCAGCAGACAGTAACCCAGGCCAGGCATATTCAGACTGTTATCCAGTCATACTAGATGGGGCCATGATTGGGTGGGTGGAACAAGAAGTGGCGCCATCAGTCATTGAATCTCTCCGTAGATTTAAGGTGAGAAATAATAATTATAGTTATAATTATGGTTATCCTGAAAGTTTAAGGGGATATTTCACCCAAAAATAATTATTTACTTACCGTTTACTTACCCTCATGTGGTGTCAAATCTTCTGTTTATCACAAAGCAAGATATTCGGAAGGAAGCTGAAAACATTTAACCATTGAGTTCCATATTGGAAAAACAAGTACTATGGAAGTTACCATTGGGTTACAGGGTTTCAATATTTTTCGAAATATCTTGTTTTGTGTTAAACAGAAGGAAGAAACAAGTAAAAGGGTGAGTAAATTATAGCAGATTTATCATTTTTGGGTGAATTTTAATGCATGTCATCTGCAGGTGCTTGGAGAGAAAAAAATGCCACCCTGGACTGAGATCGTTCTGGTTCCTCAGACGGGTAAAGCCAGCTTGTATCCAGGCCTCTATCTGTTCACCACACCCTGTCGCATGGTTCGGACCGTCCGAAACCTCAGTCTGGGCAAACAGGAGTTGATTGGCACATTTGAACAGGTGAGAACAGGATAGCCTTGTAGAAACCCTGGTACTCAGCAAAAGAAATGGCATTACAAATCACTTTAGATGAAATAAGAACTACCCTGCTGTAGTTTGCTATAAAGTCAGGTTGCAGAAGTAAAAATCTCAGTTGTTTTGTCCACAAGAGAATGTTCAATATTAATACTAGTTGAGAGGTTAGTATGTACATGCATTGAAGTTGCCACTCTGCATTTTCTGTTTTTAAATCATGCCATTTAACTGCTGAATTCTTGATTAAAACTATTACAATTATTGCCAGTTGTTCTCCAATCATATATTTTAAAACTCCAATTTTAAAATGCTTTCAGTGTTTCTTTTTATCTGTTGGCTCGGATCTCAACAGAAATAAACTGGAGGAGAATGCTTTCAAATGTCAGTCTCCTACTCTTTTAAAGTAGTTAAACATCTACAATATTTTGCAGTCAGTGCAAAATATAATATCCATATACAACTCCAAATTAACTTCTTTTGTTGTTCTTACCGAATGTGTGTATTCTACATCTCACACTTACAAAAATCTGTTTATTTGGGCCCAGGTGTACCTGAATGTGGGCATCTTTGAGAAGGAGATAGAGGACGGAGTGACCACCCATCAAGAGCTCTTTCCTCACAGTATGTTGAGTGTAGTTGCAGAATTCATCCCTTTCTCCGATCACAACCAGAGTCCCAGAAACATGTACCAATGCCAAATGAGTAAGAGCCTCTGTCTTCCTGTCCACCTTTTATCGATATATGTAAAAACATGCCTGCAAAAGTAAAAAATAAGCATGCTTTAAACTACATGATATTGTCATGTTGTAGGTAAACAGACCATGGGCTTCCCGCTGCACTCATACCAGTACCGATCTGACAATAAACTGTACCGTCTACAGACACCTCAAAGTCCTCTGGTCAGACCTACAATGTACGACCACTATGATGTCGACAATTACCCTATTGGTACCAACGCGATAGTGGCGGTCATTTCTTACACTGGCTATGATATGGAAGATGCTATGGTAAACAAACTTTTCCATTTTGCACATTTCTTTTAGCTTTTTGTATATATACACACACAGTTAAAGGGGTGGTCCACAGTGTATTTTTAGGGCTTGGTTGTGTTTATAAGATGCAAAGCAATGTGTGCTCATGCTTTACTTGCAGAAAATCGCATTATTACTTTGATATACTAGTATCTTAAAAAAATCTTAGTAAAATATTTACTGTCATCGTGGCAAAGATAAAAGAAATCAGTTATTAGAAATGAATTTTTAAAACTATTATGTGTAGAAATGTATTGAAAAAAATCTGTTAAACAGAAATTGGGAGAAAAACATACAGGGGCTTAATAATTCAGGAGGGCTGATAATTCTGACTTCAACTGCATATATTTTTGTGATTTTTATTTTTTTCTTTAGATCGTCAACAAGTCTTCATGGGAGCGTGGCTTTGCTCATGGTTCCGTTTACAAGACTGAAATCATAGACCTTTCAGAGAAGATCAAAGGCGATGACAGCATTGTGTTTGGGGTGAAGCCGGGCGACCCTAAAGTTATGGGCAAGCTTGATGCAGATGGACTGCCGTTTATCGGCTCCGTGCTGAAGTATGGAGACCCTTTCTATGGCTACATCAGTCTCAACACCGGCCAAAACCATGTGTATTTCTACAAGTAAGGCATCACTTTTTGTTTTTGTTATTTTTGTTTAGTAATAAAATGGTCTCTAAATATAGTCATGTTCATGTTTATGTTATCTGTGTATTTTAGGAGTGTTTTTATATTGTTTTCAATCATTTTTTTAATGCGCTTTTGTCATTTTCATCATTTAATTTAATTATTCATGTGCACTTAAACGTTACTTTTTAGGGATGCACTGATACCATATTGTTTTTAGATCCGATCTGATGCATAAAATATGGAATCTCGGTCAATACAGATACCGAGCTGGTAATTTGAGTTACAGAAACTCAAATAATATCTCTTCTGTAGTAAACAATCACCTAAATACAAACCACTTTATTAAACAATATAGGCATAGATATACCGTATATAGACAGAGTTCTCCAGTATCTGCTGCTGCTTCGAAAACAGCACAAAGGGAAGATATCAATGCATTGTGGATCTGTGCAACATATTATTGAGCCTTTACTTTTAAATTTCAAGTACTTTGTGCGTGAAGCAAAGGTAATAACGCGTGTCTAGTGTTGTGATCTAATAGACACAGAGCAAAACGTAACATGATTTCGAAACAACAATGAACTCTTGCAGGTCAAAATTAAGTGTTTTAATGCAAAACTAAACATGTTTTTAAAAAAATGTGGCATCAAAGCTGATATCTCATCTGAGGATCGAATCGGTGCATCTATTTATTCATTAATTTTCTTTTCGGCTTAGTTCCTTTATTAATCTTGGGTCGCCACAGCGGAATGAACCGCCATCTTATCCAGCATAAGTTTTACACAGTGGATGCCCTTCACTGGGAAACATCCATACACACTCATTCACACACATACACTACGGACAATTTAGCTTACCCAATTCACCTATACCACATGTGTTTGGACAGTTACATATACGTAGCCTATATTAAGTTATTCTTGTTAGTTTTTTTAGGGTTGTACCGATACCATTTTTTAAATCAAATCTGATGCCAAAAAATTTAGAATATCGGCCAATACAGATCTGATAAGTGTTATAGAAACTCAAATAATATCTCTTCTGTAGTAAACAAGTAGTAGTATTAGACTATAATAAATCCGTAATTTAATGTAATTAATTTTATTATTTTTATTATTAATTTGTTATTATTTGTTTTTAATTCGTATTAATTAGCATATATATCAGTTATTAACTTCCATATGTAACTAGTTATTGGAATAAGCCAAACTTTCCATCAGTGCATCTCCACAATATATTTATTTTGCATTCATTGAAATATTCAGTTTCCTCCACAGCAGATGCTGCAACCCGTGTAAAACCTTGTACAAACTGT
The DNA here is from genome assembly GCA_903798205.1 of Danio tinwini. NCBI lineage: Eukaryota > Metazoa > Chordata > Actinopteri > Cypriniformes > Danionidae > Danio > Danio tinwini. The sequence continues at coordinate 26,253 of CAIGQZ010001236.1, forward strand.
AACTAAAAGCATCAACCATTATTAATGCACAAAATATTACATAAATGTGATCGCAGTCTTGATATGTTACCATTTATCGCCGAGCTGTAATAAAATGTAAATACAATTTGAGCTTTTTAACCACAGATGTAATTTCAGGCATTTAAAGGAACACTCCATTTTAAAAAAAGGGGGCTAATTTTCAACTTCCCTAGAAGTTATACCATATTTGTATCCATTCAGCTGATCTCTGGGTCTGGCGGGAGGACTTTTAGCTTAGCTTAGCATAATTGTTGAATCGGATTAGCATTAGCATCTTGCTCTATTTGATCACACTCTCTTTGATCATTTTCCTTTTAAAGCTTTTCTTCTGTAGTTACGTTTGTGTTCTAGTTTTTTTGAGCTTACCATCTTTTGTCTTAATTCGTTAATTTCTGAATAGGGTTGTTGTGGTGCTGGAATTCGGTACCAATCGATACTGAAATTTTAAAATCGTCCATTTCCTGCTAACACTTGGGTGCTGTTGAGCACGTAATTAAACAGCGCTGATTTGCCAGAATGACTGATTGGCCGTGAAGGCCAGTTCACCTTACTCACCACTGTTTACTGGGTGTAACCACATAGGGACAATGGAGCGTTTCAAAGTCACATCGATTAACTGTGCCTATAAGCGGACATATAAGCGATCCACGATGAATCGCGGCTTTAAAATGTGTCACTGTATTTGTGAATACACTCAAATGTTAGCGGGAAATGGATGTTTTTAAAATTTCAGTATCTGTTGGTACTGAATTCCAGTATCGTGACAAACCTAGTTTCTGAATCCTAGATTCTGCGTCCGAAATTGCATACTTCCATACTATATAGTACACTAAAAACAGTATGTGTGCCGAGTAGTAGGTCCGAATTCACAGTATGCAAAGTACCCGGTTGACCAACTACTTCCGGCGAGATTCTGAAATGTGCATCAAATTTACGCCATGCTATCCCATAATACCTCATGAGAGACTTCATGAATGGGAGTGAAGTGACACAACTGACATGGGTAGGTCACGTGATATTGACAAATGGCAGATGTAGTATGTCCAAGTTCCATTCTTACTAATGTTCATGGAACATACTTTCAAATGGTTACGTAGTAGATTCAAAGATAGTATACACTTGAGTAGGCAATTTCGGACACAGCCTCTGTCTTTAAGTTTTGACTTCTGAACCTTAGTTTCTTTTCAGGTACCAAGAAAACTGTGTGGTAGACAATATCAAGTTATGCAGCAACGAGACCGGAACTGGACGCTTCAAGCGCATTTGCATCACATGCCGCGTTCCCAGAAACCCCACCATCGGAGACAAGTTTGCCAGCAGACACGGACAGAAGGGAATCTTGAGTCGTCTGTGGCCTGCAGAGGACATGCCGTTCACTGAAAGCGGCATGAGCCCAGACATCCTATTCAACCCTCACGGCTTCCCCTCTAGAATGACCATCGGGATGCTCATCGAGAGCATGGCAGGAAAATCCGCTTCCCTTCATGGCTTGTGCCATGATGCCACACCATTCACATTCTCTGAAGAAAATTCGGCACTCGAGCACTTTGGGGAGTTGCTGAAAGCCGCCGGATACAATTATTACGGCACAGAGCGCCTGTACTCTGGCCTCAGCGGCTTAGAGCTGGAAGCAGACATCTTCATCGGAGTTGTTTACTACCAGCGCTTGCGACACATGGTCTCCGACAAGTTTCAAGTGAGAACTACAGGAGCGAGAGATAAAGTGACCAATCAGCCAATGGGAGGCAGGAACATTCAGGGAGGAATCCGCTTTGGGGAGATGGAGCGGGATGCTTTGCTGGCTCACGGGACGTCGTTTCTGCTTCACGACCGGTTGTTTAACTGCTCGGATCGCTCCGTGGCGCAAGTTTGCATGGACTGTGGTAGCATGTTGTCGCCGCTTCTGGAAAAGCCGCCGCCTAATTGGTCAGCTACACGTCATCGGAAAACCATCTGCCTGCTATGCAATAAGTCTGACTCTATCGAGACCGTGTCTGTGCCTTATGTGTTCAAATATTTCGTAGCGGAGCTTGCGGCAATGAACATTAAAATCAAGTTAGATGTCAAGTAAAATAGCATTTTGAGTGCATTCGGTTGCTTTGCTTGCTTGAAAAATAAAGCGTCTGAACTGAATGTCATTTTTATTTACTTGAGTGTTTTTCTTGTAATAAATTCTGCAGAATTAAAATAAAACAAAGATTTATAGTTCAGATTTTCATTCTCATTTTTTAGTAGGTATTATTTTTGTGCAATTAAAGACATCACTTATTGTTAACTTCATGTAGTTACTCTGATGTCAATAGCTACTAGTGGTGTAACGGATCACAAATCTTATGGTTCGGATACTATTATTTATTTTTTTTATCACGGATTGGACCATTTTTCGGTTCAGCCAAAAAGGAGAGACGAATGTAATTTGATTTCCATTTATTACAAAAGCAGTTCCGCAAGAAACTTTTGGTTTTAACAAACAGAACTTAGAAGCTGCAATCTTATTAAAAATAAAATGAAGAAATAATTCAATTCAATTCAATTCATCTTTATTTGTATAGCGCTTATACAATGTAGATTGTGTCAAAGCAGCTTCACATGGAAGTTTATAGTGAATTGAAAAGTGTCAGTTCAGTTTTCAGTGTTTAAGTTCAGTTTAGTTTAGTTTAGCTCAGTTCAGTGTGGTTTAATAATCACTACTGAGAGTCCAAACACTGAGGAGCAATTCCATCGATGCGCAGCTCTACAGATCCCGAACCATGCAAGCCAGTGGCGACAGCAGCGAGGAAAAAACTTCACCAATTGGCGAAAGTGAAGAATTTAAAAAACCTCGAGAGAAACCAGGCTCAGTTGGGCACGACCATTTCTCCTATGGCCAAACGTCTTGTGCAGAGCTGCAGTCTAGGCGCAGTAGCTGGACCTCCGCGAAGACACGTCTGCCCTTGGAGCATCAGAGGAATCAGTCTTATGCTCTCCATCATGACCACCACAGCAGCAGCTCAGGATACGGCCTGGTCCGGGAGCCTTGGAATCGTCTCGTCGCTGGTCTTGGATCGCATCAGTGGCACTGCATAGTCTGAGGGCCTCGAGATGAGTACCCCCATGTGGAAATACAGAATAAGGAGAATAATTAGCGTAGCTGCTGTTCATAGTGTATATAAACAAGAAGCAAAATCGTGTGTGGGGCACATCATGCGTCACACCGCTATGTAATGCACTAAGTGTATGCTTTGCTAAAAAGATAGGTCTTTAATCTACTTTTGAAGAGTGAGAGTGTGTCTGAGCCTCGGACATTATCAGGAAGGCTATTCCAGAGTTTAGGGGCCATAAATGAGAAGGCTCGACCTCCTTTACTCGATTTAGCTATTCTAGGTACTACAAGAAGCCCTGAGTTTTGAGATCTTCAGCGGATAATCCGCTGAATAAAAATAAATTGTAAAATATTCAGCACTGTAAAAAGTTCACCGCTACTACCACTGTTGCTGATAACGCCAAACTTATAAATTTAATATATAATATGTACAACCCATATTTATTTTTAAGTCTCATTTTCAATAAATGATAAAGTTATTCACTCCGAAATCTTCATGTTTCATTGCTAGATGTGTCATTTTTGAAGAATTATTCAGTGGCATATTTGATGGCTGGTTGTCACCACCTATTGGTTAAATGATGTAATTGCTGCCTAACACGTTCGTTTTTGAGCACATGACGGTGACTTTAATTTTGACCATAAACATCAGTGGTTTTATCTAAACTATAGACCTATGTTATTTGGCTGTTTGTAACTTCATAACTAACTCAAAATACTAAAGACTGGATCTCTTTCTACATTTTTTACGCAGATTTGAATGCAGCGATTCAAAGAATTAGTAAACATATGCAATATAATTTATATGAATATAAATTATGTATACATATAATTTATGTTGTGTGGGTGTTAAGATCCAGATCCTTTAATGATTTATCGTGCAGCTTACACTGAATGCATTAATGCAGGCTAAACAGTGACAGAAATCATCTTTAATAACCCACCATACCGAATAACCTACTGTACCACAACTTCTTCCGTCATCATTATATTTTACAGGAAAGCCTGAATGCTTTCATACGTGTGATTTAAATAATGCGAGAGGTGTGTGATCATTACACATTTAGTATAGTAAAAAAATAAAGTATTAATCTGCAGGTCACGTGTGTTCCTCAGCGTGGGTTGTGATCCACATGAATCGCAGATCAACTGTGATCCTTTACACCCCTAATAGCTATGTTTCCATTCACCTATTTTTATGCGCATAAAAAAAACGGTTGATGGAAATTCCATGATGTGCATACATTCTGAAAATGTGCATAAAACATGCGCATAACTGAGTAGGGTAAACTTTTTAATCGATAAGAAAAGATGCACATAAACTACCATGGAAACACTTACCGAACAAATTCCAGTATGCGCATAAAAAAAAGCAATGTGATGTTGTTATTAAAGATCATGTGATGATAAAAATATGTTAATGGACAAACCAGCAGACTGAGCACATTGTAAAACATCTGAAATGTTGTCAAAACACCTTAAGTGTTTCAGTATTAGTGTTATTATATTATTAATGACCTCCAGAATCAAGAGCGTCTGTGCTTCGCCTTTTAACGTCACATCGCATTCACTGCATGTCAGGATTGCCTTCTGAGATGCAAGTCATTTATTAAATGGAGAAAAGATTCACACAGCTTCTCCTACCGCAGTAAATTCCATTTTTACTGTTGATATTGATGCCACATAATCAAGAAGTGACGGTTTTGTTTGATTTGACACAGTAATGGATGGAAATGCAGCTTTATTTCTTTTATGTGATACTCCAGTTTTGCACATAAAGTGAATTCTCATTTTTGGATTGTCCCTTCAGGTTGCAATGTATTACAGCGACCTTTTGAGAAAGCTCTAACATTTGAGTATTTTAACTTATGTATTGCAATAAACTGTGCTTAATTACTAACAAATATTTACACTGATTTAAGTCTTGTGCAAAACCTGCTTTCAGACTTTTTTTGACCCATTAAAAAAAAGCATTATGTAGCAACCAGTCTTTGCAATCGATCACTTTAAATACAAAGCTAGAGGTTTATTTGTTTTAATTTAGCGCTGCATGATATTGGAAAAAATTTTATAAAAAAAAAAACTTTATTAAAATTAAAGTTACAATTTCTTATGCCTGACTGTTCTTAAAACACATGCAAATGATAAATTACAATCCAGACTCACCTTTGCATATCTTGTGTTGTGACTATTGTGAATGATCACATTATGATGTCGATGCTGAAATGATATATTGTGCAGCCCTAGTTTTAATACTGTGGATTGTTTAGACCCACAAGAGTCAATACATCAATCACAGTACTTTGAATACAATGTTCCATCAATTTTAGTGAAGGGTGTACATGAACAGTGCTTGGAAAAAACCCAAACGTTTGAGTATTTTTTAATTATTACAATTAGTTGATTATTAACTACTAACAAATATTTACACAGTTTTATATCTTGCACAAAACCTGCTTTGAGACTTTTTTTGACCATTTAAAAAGTGCATTTATGTGGCAACCAGTCTTTGCCATTAGTCACTTTAAATACAAAGCTAGAGGTTTGTTTGTTAAAATACTGTGGATAGTTTAGAACCACAACAACACTATTAGAGTATTTTGAATACAATGTTCCATCAATATCAGTGAAGGATGTACATTTTTAAGGGCTGAACAGTCCTTGAGAAAACTAACATTTGAGTATTTTCAACTAAATTATTCCAATAAACCATGCTTAATTACTAACAAACTTTTACACTGTTTAAATCTTGCACAGAACCTGCTTTGAGACTTTTTTTGGACCAATCAAAAAATGCATTATGCAACCAGTGTTCGTCAATTGGTCACTTTAAATACAAAGCTACAGGTTTATTTGTTTTAATACTGTGGATAGTTTAGAACCACGCATACAATGTTCCATCAATATCAGTGCAGGATGCATATTTTCAGGGCGCTGAACATCAACAAAATCGTGCTTTCAGTGTTGTTTTTTAAGGTTTCTTGAATTTCTGTTATAGATTTTCACACTGCTGTTAGGGCTGCACGATATATGGTTTCAGCATCGATATCGCAATGTGCACATTCGTAATAGTCACATCACAAGATATGCAATGTTGAGTCTGAATTATAGTAGACCAGGAGCTAAAGAATTGTATTTAATCACTGTTTTTTTAAGAATTGATTAAAAATAATTGTCTAGTCCAAATATCTATACATTTCTAAGCGAAAACATGATTTATTTTACTTACCCCACTGGCAGATTACTTAACTTTTTTTTTTTTTTACTTTTTTTTTAAGTTAAGTTAAAAACAACCATTTACACATTTCTTCTGAAGATAAAAACAAAACAATATTTTTTTACTTGATCTAAAAATCTTCAGATATTTGCACAAGAAATAAGACAAAGTGAGAAAAGCTTATTTTTCCTGTACCTGAATACTTATAGGCTCCCCAGAAAAACGTTAAAATAGTGCTATTCAATCTTGGGAAACGGTGTTCATATTGCAATATTATCGCAGAAAAAATAAAATAATCACAGTATCAGTTTTTTCCAATATCTGTTAAATGACCGCACAATTATATAAAAAGAACATGATAATCATCCATATAGTAAAATAAAGTAAAACATTGGATATCCAAGGTTAAAACTTTCATGAATATATCACTTAGGTTGTTTTTATTCAGATAATAATCAGCTACCACAAAACACATGGAAAACTCAAAATATCATATCAAGGTATTTATAGTATCAAAAGGTGAATCTTTTTGAAAACATGACGGTAGTGATTTCTGACGTTCTGCCATAACATTTATGTTACGCGCAATTTGAAGGTTTTGTGAATGAGTTCCAATGGAACGAGCCGACATTTCAATTAGAATCAAGATAGAACGCACGTGCGTTCGACTAAGGAAAAGTATTCATATTCTCGAACAGTTGCGTAACGTTACCAGACGCTTTAAAAACAGTCCTCAAGCGAATTGCACGGTATTATTTCGTGGTTTAAACATGACAGATATGCTTGAAAACCCACAGGGCTAATATTTCACTTATAGCAATGATTAAAGTTCAAACAAACAGAGTAGAGCAAAATTATCATTATAAATAAAGATGAAATGCTAGGCTTACGTGACAAACTTAAACAAAAATGGTGATTGCAGTGCACATAATCTTTACTCATTTACTTACATGAAAACGCTCCAAGTAATGACCCCGCATATGATGTATCGAGCAAACCGCGGCCGCCCTCAACTAATGTTTATATATATATATATATATATATATATATATATATATATATATATATAGTCAGCGTTTCGTCATCAGCTCAGATGATTTCCGAGTGCCTTTCTGCTCATTTCGAATAATCGATCACAGATTAAACGCTGAAATCTACATATCAAATGAATTTTGTTTTTTTTTATTGTACATCAGTTATTTAAATACCTGAATGCATACATCACCCATAATTGATTAAGTTATTGTGTGCCATACTTAAATAACTGGCACATTTACAATAATTACAATTTACAAATCCCCTAAGTGCTTTACAACACAGTATTATTCAAAATATGTTTGGTTTTATTTATATCACTTCTGAACCGCAGCCCAGCATTAATAGTCAGAGGAAAGACAGCCCAGAGTTTGCTTTATACTATTTTTCTTTTTAGTTAACTCCATTTATTCCTGAAAATATTTTGTGAATTCAAATGGGTGAGTTGTGTTTTTGTGGTTCAAGCCTACCTGCACATAGAGGAGAGCGGGGCAAAAAGTAACACTTTTTGGTTTTGTTCAAATAATGAACAAAGTAATAGGGTTAGACAAAGCATATATTTTTTACCAACAACACACAAGCCTCTCCTACAAATGAGCACTGGGATTATGATCGCCGGACTTATGGTTTCTGTGCAGTATTGCCAAAAGTGCCAGGAGTAAAAATGTTACTATTTACCCCACCAGCGGGGCAAGTTGTAACAGACAGGGGGTTAGTTGTAACACATGCTTATAAAGGCAGATTTCACACAATTAATTTAATTTCAGCTTACTTTAAATAGTAGCTATATTTCCTCAATGATCTGCTCATTTCCTTTTTATTCTACACAGCACAGTATGTTTATTTATTTTTTTGTTTATTGGATAAACACATTTGAATCTATTTGCATTATTATCCATTATTATGCAATAAATTTTTTTTGCATTATTAGCAATAAAATATTTTTTTGTCTATTAAAACAATATTTTCTATTAGGAGCATTTTTATTTAAAAAGTTCTCAACATCACACTCAAAATTAAAAATATATATTTTTTTAGTTTAATTGGTGTCCAACAGTGTGTGGCTTAATTGTAACACCCTGTTACAACTAACCCTGCTGTGTCATGTTTTCCTCAAAACTGGCTAGCAGTCACTGTGTTTTGAACATCTTTCAAAATGGTTTCATCTTTTAGCCTAGAAGATGGTGATCACAACAATATAAGATTTTACGTACATACTTTCACTGATTTTTTTAAAATAAAAAAATATTAACGATAATAAAAAATACTTTTATGCTGCAAAATGGTTTCTCCTGTGTTTCTCATCCTAATTTCGCCAAAATTTTTCAATAATTGGCAGGAAGACGTCTGTCGACACTGTGGTGAAAACCTCTAAAGCATGCCATGCTTAACCCTGAGCAAATACCTTAAAACTCTGTGTTACATTTAACCCCACGTTACTTTGTGCCTGTGCTCCCCTATGATCTGTTGTTTCTGAACAGAAGCATTTCATTCACTCCAATAGAAAGCATATTTAGACTGTCTGAATTGTTTAGTCTAGCATCTAGTGAACTATGTGCCGTTCAAACCTTGAAAGCACTAGATTAAACTGCAAGCATTTTGAAGGATTTAGAGCACCTGGAAAAATTCTGAAAAGTATGGATATTTAATAACAGTGTTACCTCAGAAACAATAAATTGTAATACATGAACAACTCAGAGTAGATCTTCCAGATTGTCATCTTGTATTTGCAATAATTAAAATTGGGCTTAATTCATATGCACTCGGCAGGTCATATAATTTATATTAGGACCACCAATATAGCCAATATAGCTCCTAAAGGAATTTCCATTACATTTTCCAGAGAAATTTGCTTTAAAGGTGCCATAGAATTAAATAATTTGAATTCTAAAGTAACCTCAACATGATCTCACAGCAATTCATAACTTTTTGATTTAGTGGCTAATTCGTACAATTTAGTATTATTTGCTTATCCCCCAATGACGGTTGGGTTTAGGGGTGGGGTTGGGTGCCATGCCTCCTTTTAAAATCATACAAATTTGTACAAACTAAACTAACAAAACATAAAATACTTATGTTTCCCTGTGAAATCAGGCTGGTAATCTAGGTTGCTCCAGAGATGTACTGTGGATGAAATACTAATTTATAATTATTAGACTAAAGGGACAGACAGAGTTGTTGTTTGTGAGTTTATTGTATTTGAAAACAAGGGCATAATGTCAACCTCTGCATAAACTCAAGAGTTTTATAAAGTTCTAAAAACTAAGTGATATGACGTGAGGCATAAACATTTATACTCTGCCATTTACATTTATTTGTTGCTTCATTACAGGGCAACGCAGTGGCGCAGTAGGTAGTGCTGTCGCCTCACAGCAAGAAGGTAGCTGGTTTAAGCCTCGGCTGGGTCAGTTGGTGTTTCTGTGTGAAGTTTGCATGTTCTCCCTGCGTTCGTGTGGGTTTCCTGATTTCCTCCGGGTGCTCAGGTTTCCCCCACAATCCAAAGACATGCAGTACAGGTGAATTGGGTAGGCTAAAATTGTCCGTAGTGTATAATTGTAAATGAGTGTGTATGGATGTTTCCCAGATATGGGTTGTTGCTGGAAGGGAATCCGCTGCGTAAAACATGTGCTAGATAAGTTGTTGGTTCATTCCGCTGAGGCAACCCCGGATTAATAAAGGGAATAAGCCGAAAAGTGAATGAATGAATGCAAACTGTGCCCGGGCGCGTTTCCCGGTTCGTTGGACAAGTGTGTGCACAGAACTGGGCCCATGCGCAGTTTAGTTGGCCGGCCTTGGCAGATTGGAAAAGGTGCGCCAAAGTTTGATTCAGTTTGGCTTTGGCACGGTATGCTTGTATGGTGAGTACAAAGCATGCCTGAGCCCGAAACTGAAGATGCGATGGCACTTTTAAGGAACTGTTTCATATGGATTTATTAATCATTCTGAGTTTTCAATGAACGCAAACGGTCATAGTGTATTAACAATACAAACCACTCGCTGCATGTAAGCTGCATCTTCAGCAAACCTCCTAATAAATGCAGCTCAAAGACTTTTAGGATAATTTATAAGGCTCAAAAGTGGAGGATCTGGTGGGCAAAATATTTGACTGCGTCACTGCCTCCCAAACGACTAAAAATAATACAAAACTATATAACTAAAGCAATCTCCACTGTGCTGAGCGAGAGTGCTTCTCTTCCTGTTAAACTGAACAGTCGCATCATCGATGCATGCTTCGGCTCAGAAGGTAAAGATGCAGTGTGAGTGCAGGCCATCGGGGGAGAGGGGAGGGGGGACAAGCGCGCTTTGGCATGGTTCAAGGCAACTGTACCTAGTGTGAGTACGCCCTATGCCTTCTAGGGGTCGCATTGATAAATTTATAATCTATATATCCCACATTTTGACTGCTTTGACTGGTCCTTTACTCTTTCAAAATAAGAGTCCAGCATATATAGTAAGTATAATACAAGCTTAGGGGTGACATGACTCAGTGGTTAGCACTGTCACCTCGCAGCAAGAAGGTCGCTGGTTCAAGTCCCAGCTGTGCCAGATGGCATTTCTGTGTGAAGTTTGCATGTTCTCCCCGTGTTTGCATGGGTTTTCTCTGGGTGCTCTGGTTTCCCTCACAGTCCAAAGACATGCACTAGCTAGATGAATTGAATGAACTAAATTAGCCATAGTGTATGTGTGTGAATATGAGTGTATGGGTGTTTCCCAGTATGTGTAAAACATATGCTGGATAAGTTGGTGGTTCATTCCGCTGTGGCAACACCTGATGACTAAAGGGACTAAGCCAAAGGAAAAATGAATTAATGAATACAAGCTTAGATGAATTTAAAATAGTAAAATGATCACTGTTGTAATCTTACTAGGAAACATTGCGTTCAATCAAACGCCTCCTTGAGCATGCATATTAACGATCTAGTGTGGAACATCAAAATGAATGTTTTGTTTGGATTGTCCTGTCTTTTACATTTACTGGATTTACATGAGAACAAGGAAACAATGGTGTTTGAGGCTCACAGTATGTCAACATTGAGCTCTTATGCCTAAGTAAATCCCAATTTTCATTCTATGGCACCTTTAAAATTGGATGAAAAAAATGTGCATCATGCCAGCTGAGCTAGAACTTCATTCAGATGCAGTACAGTAGGTAGAGTGTAGTCTGGAGTTACAGAGTCCTGCGGGAGAGATTTACTGCCAGCATTTATCCACACAGTTGCCCGCACTCCAGCATTAATTCCACCCTGGATGTCTGTACTGAGAGAATCTCCCACCATGATGCAGTCCTGCGGCCGAACTCCTGCAGACTCAAAGCAGTAAGTAAAGATGGAGCATGCCGGTTTCTGCTCCGGATGATCTCCTCCGACTACCACCAAACTAAAGAGACCCTCACATCTCACTGCTTCGATCTTCTCCCGCTGCGTCTGAGTGTCACCATTGGTGAGCAGAAGCAGTTTGTAATTCTTCTGCAGTTCCTCCAGCAGCACTCGAACCTCCGGAGACAAATTCAGAGCCTGTAAGCGTGTGTTTTTCCATGTGTAGTAGCATCTGGAGGCCAGAGCTGGATCGGGATCTGTGCCCAATGTCTCCTGTAGGGCTTCATACCAGTGCTGGATCCTCACGTCATCTATCGTTTTTCCTTCTGATGGGTCAAATGACTCTTGGAGAAGCTTTCGTAAGAAGCGCTCACAGATGACTCTGATATGGCTTTCCTGCACATGTGTAGACTTGAGCAGCTCACACACCTAAGGAACATGCATTTTTTTATTATCTATGCAATATTGACCATGTTATTTTACATTTGATTGTTTGATTGCTGTACTTGCTCTGTCGTGTTTATATGCGTTTAAATTGATTATATTTTATGCAGATGTACCGCATAGAAAACTTCATCATCCCAGTCAATCTAAATGAATTAAATCTTTTCAAATAGAGCTATTCAAATCATCTGATGAAATTATAATCCCATCGCAATATATATCGCAACAAAACAAAATATCGAGACGTCTGATTTTTCCAACATCATGCTGCTCTAGTAAATATATATTTCTATATATATATATATATATATATATA
>CAIGQZ010001236.1:83683-104340 GCA_903798205.1 Danio tinwini
TAGATATACTTAAAACGCTAAACTCTGCATGACACTGGCCATCCAAGACCAGGTTTGGTGACCCCTGACTCAGATTGTTTGAAAAGACAATATTGGCCTGAACTTCTTTAACCTTTTTGATTGTAGAAAAAAAGGAAAATCACAGGTTTGGAGCAGCTTTCAGCACGATAATAAGCATGCAAATTCATCACAGTTGTCATCGCCAAGATATCCAATCTCCAAGTTCAAGAAAGTTTGTGTGTGTGTGTGTGTGTGTGTTCAGACGGTCATGGCACATCAAAGTGCAGCGAGACACTTTTAATCCAGACTGACAGTTTAGCCATTCTCCTGTTTGGATTACCTGTGGAAACACCTCTCCTTTCCGCCTCACTGAAGCAACAAAGCAACAAAATACAGCCCTAGCAACCGGTACGGAGGAAACTGGCTGAAATCACTCTAATTTACAACAATAAAACTGTTGGTTCACAATCTGTGTCAGTGGGTTAACGTCATAACAGTTGACAGACAATCACACAACATGAACCATGGAGGGAAAATGCTGACAGAAAAGCAGCAAAGTTAAGATGATACTTTTTATTCTTACCTTTTAGACTGAAAAGTCCAGGCAGGCTAAACTGAGGACAGCAGTCGGCAAATACCAAGATTTTACAACACTGAAGGGGTCACATGCTGCAGTCCTCCAATCAATGACACTGCAAATAAGTATATTATGCCAACTCGTTATATACCTATAGAGGAAAATGTTTAATGGTGACAATGTGAGTTAAAAGCATACTTTCTATTTTTACCTTTTTTGACCGAACAGTCCTTTCAGAATAAATTTAATGACAGCAGTCGGCAAATATGAAGGTTTTACAACACTGAAGGGGTAACAACTGCATTAGTTCAAACAGTAGCAATGTGTATCCACCCACCTTTTTTTTGCGAATTTTAAATATGATTTACGTAGCTTTTCATATCGCAGCAAATTGCGTTATTACTGTTGATATTTGGCACCAGTTAACCAGGAAGGGGCGATTTTGTCTCGTTGGATGAAAACGCAGCTTTATTCGCACATCTTTTATGCGATATGACAGTTTTGCGCATATAATTAATTCACATTTTTGGATGGAAACATAGCTAATGACATTAGCTACACTGTAAAATAAATCCGTAATTTTACGGTTTATTTCCGGCAGCTGGGGTGCCAGAAATAAACCGTAAAATAACAGCCGTTAAATTACAGAAATTTACTGTAAAATAACGGACATTAAATTGCAGAAATTTACCAGAATTTTAAATTTAAGTAAATTTCTGTAATTTAATGTCCGTTTTTTTACAGTAAATTTCTGCAATTTAATGTCTGTTATTTTACAGTAAATTTCTGTAATTCTGTAACTTTTTTTTTCCTGGCACCCCAGCTGCCGGAAATAAACCGCAAAATTCCAGATTTTTTTTTACAGTGTATGCTTCCATGCAAAAATTCAACTTTACTTTATGCGCAAAACTGGTTAATCGCTTAAAAGACGTGCCAATAAAGCAGCGATTCCATCCAAAGAGTCAAAGCGAACAAAATTGTCACTTCCTGACTAACTGGTGCCAAATATCAACAGAAAAAAATGAAACTTGCTGTGGTATGAAAAGCTGCTAGAATGTTTTCTTCATTTAATAAATTACTTGCACCTCAGAAGGCAATCCTGACACGCAGTGAACGCGCGGTGGCAATTGAAGGCATCAGACGCGGAGCACAGACACTCTTGATTCTGGAGGTCATTAATACGGTTAAGGTGTTTTAGAATGACCAAACAACATTTCAGATGTTTTACAGTGTGCTCAGCTTGCTGGTTTATCCATTCACACACATTTTTTATCATCACATGATCTCTTATAACAACATCGCATGACTTTTTAAATGCACATACTAGAATTTGTTCGGTAAAAGCGTTTCCATTGTAGTTTATGCGCATCTTTTCTTATCGAATAAAAAGTTTATCCTACTCAGTTATGTGCATGTTTTTTATGTGCATTTTCAAAATTTGCAAATTTTCAAAAATTTTCAAAAATGCACATCTTGGCATTTCCATCAACCGTTTTTTATTCGCATATCCAAAATGCACATAAAAATAGGTGGATAGAAATGTAGATAGTGGCATTACACATAGGGATATTAAATGCATTCCTGGCAAAAAAAATTTATAAATAAAGTTCACATAGCCTATAACTCATTATATTACCATAGAGGGAAATGTTATGTGGTGACAGAAAAGCGGCAATGCGAGAGGATACTTTATATTCTTACCTTTTAGTCCGAAAAGTCTTTTCAGGATAAATTTAATGACAGCAGTCGGCATGTGAAGATTTTATAACATTGAAGTGGTAACAAGCTGCATTCATCCAACCAATGACACTGACATAGCAAATAGGTATATAAAATGCGATCCCGCCAAAAAAAGTTTATGTATAACTCGTTATGTTACAATAGAGGGAAATGTTAAGTAGTGACAGAAAAGCAACAATGTGAGTTAAGAGAAGTCCAAAAAAGTCCTTCCAGGATAAAATTTATGACTACAGTCATCAAACATGAAGATTTTACAATACTGAAGGGGTAACAAGCAACATTTGTCCAAGCAATGACACTGCAAATAGGGATATTTTGTGTTTCCGCCAAAAGCGTTCACATACAATTAACTCGTTATTTTCCCATAGAGGGAAATGTTAAGTGGTGACAGAAAAACGACAATGTGAGTTAAGAGAATACTTTCTATTCTTACCTTTTAGACCTAAAAGTCTTTTCAGGATAAATTTGATGACAGCATCTGTAAATATGAAGATTTTACAACACTGAAGGGGTCACATGTTGCATTCGTCCAAGCAATGACGTAGGCCAGAGCAATTTTAGGATTTTCATTTTAGGGGGGATCAGCTCCTTATGAGAAAAAATAAATAAATACATTTAATTATAAAAATAATAACAATAGTAATTATATATATATATATATATATATGGGGGGGGGGGGGGTCGGGGTTGGGGTTTAAATAATCTGTCCGAATTCTAACCCCATCTTCATATCAAATTTAAAGAGAACAGAAACGATAATTTGGTCTGTAGTTTATGAGCTAATCGGAAAAGTTTAAGGGCGGGCTGAGTAGAAATATATATGGGGTTACAGACCCTAAAAGGCAAGACAATGAATTTTATATATGTTATTAAACTATTAGAATTACCATATTTTATCCAAAACATGCAGAAGATAAAAATAGTATTTCACTAATTATATTAGTATAATATTAAATTAAACAAATGAATAATGACTTTTAAAAATTGAATGTTTATTGTAAATTTGTGTTTATAACAACCTCTGAGGATAGTCTATTTTCATTAACGTTAACCAACATACTGTAATAAATGCATTGTTAAATTTTGTTTATGTTAGTAAACACATTAACTAATATAACCTTAATGTAAAGTATTACTTATTTTTCTTTTCTTTTATTTAACAAACCCATGAAATTGTGTTTCATTAACGTACATACCCCAACTCTAAAACTACCCATCAATGTAAAACAGTTAGTCTATTATTGCTGTACGACGTCACACGTTATACACTTTACTTTGGACACAATATCAATGTCCTAACTTCAGTAGATCTAGGAAATCACCATTTGTCAGCAATGACTCTGATTAGATAAAAAAAAAAAATCAATCACAAAAAAATGTAAAGCCTTTGTGATTCTGACCAGTTGTCATATTCTGAACAAAAAATTATCTACAGGACTATATTTATTAGAATTAAACAAATATTTAGACTTTACTCAAACCCATACACACTACCTGTCCCTATTTGTTTATTCATTTATGCCAAAGCTGTAAATAGGTTAACCAGGATTAATTGTTAATTGTGTATAAATTATGAGCAGAGTAAAAGGTTATGCAAGATGAGACAGTATTTTGTTTATTTGGACTTCAGAATGACCCACAGTTCACCACAGTTACAGAAGATGCCTCATTTACAGATTTGTATAGACTGCTATCCACCTTTTTTATTGCCCCTTGATGCATTGAATTGATTATAGGAGTAACTTCTGTTAAAATGTTAATAATATAGTAATAATTATAATAATAATAATTTTGTTTTAAGGTCACATATCCTACCAATGAACCAAATGTTTGTTCTGGTTTATTAAGAAGTTTTAAAAAAAATTCAATCATAGCCAAGAAAAAATGTATAATTTCTGCTTAAATGGCAGTATTAACTTTAGTTGTTAAGAGTTTTAATGGGAGATCTGTAAATATGAAATGCAAAGTTTTTGGTTTTTTAAGAAAATATAATGAAATGAGACACTTAAGAAAGAATCAACTCTCAAATCACGTCCATGTGTTTGTGTACAGGGGATTTGCGATGAGGTGAATTCGGGTTTGTGTTTTTGGGTCCGTCGTGGGGGAAGCTTCTGTTCCACCGAGATCTTTTCATTTTACAATAGAAGGACTGAACTGCAGTCCACTGACAAAACAAATGGCCAATCTAATTAGAGAAATATCAGAATTAACAGAGCATAGTATTTTTGGAGGACATGGGATTGCAAAAAGCCAAACAAAAGGGTCACGGTCTAGTAATCGTTTCCTCTATGTATTAAAAACGAGAAAAATCCTATTATCTAATTATACATGTTACTGCAACAGCAACTTGTGTTCCTGTGATCTAATAATAACAAAACAATTTTAATATTTACATATTCTTTTAAAATGTGCTAAATGTTAAGCAGATTTTAGCTGTTTATTTATTTGTTGATTATTACAGTCTTTGGTAAATCAATAATGAGACATGTTGGCATGGTCCAGTAACCCTTTCCTCTTTTCTGTCTTCAAAAAAAAAAAATGACATTTTGAAAATGACATTAACTAATCATAAAATTAATAAATACTCGTATCTTACATGAATCAAACATAAATTATGATACAGAAATGATATACTCACCGGCCACTTTATTAGGTACACCTGTCCAACTGCACCTTAAAATGTTGCCTGCTCAGATAAGTACCATTCAGATAGTAGGGTCAGAATTTGGCATCAACAACATCAAAGCATGGATCCATCCTGCCTTGTATCAACGGTTCAGGCTGGTGGTGGTGGTGTAATGGTGTGGGGGGTATTTCCTTGGCACACTTTGGATCCATTAGTACCAATTGAGCATCATGTCAATGACACAGCATACCTGAGTATTGTTGCTGACCATGTCCATCACTTTTATGACCACAGTGTACTCATCTTCTGATGGCTACTTCCAGCAGGATAACACGCAATGTCAAAAAGTGTGAATAATCTCAGACTGGTTTCTTAAACACGACAATGAGTTCACTGTACTCAAATGGCCTCCACAGTCACCAGATCCTCAATCCAATAGAGCACCTTTGGGATGTGGTAGAATGAGAGATTCGCATCATGGATGTGCAGTCGACAAATCTGCAGACACGGTGTGATGCTATCATATCAATATGGACCAAAATCTCTGAGGAATATGTCCAGTACCTTCTTGAATCTATGCCACGAAGGATTAAGGCAGTTCTGAAGGCATAAGGGGGTCCAACTTGGTACTAGTAAGGTGTACCTAATAAAGTGGCCGGTGAGTGTATTCTTCAGTGTCACTTGAACCTTTAGAAATCTTTTGAATATGATGATTTGCTGTTCAAAATACACATTTCTTATTATAGTTCATGTTAAAAACCATAGAGATGCCTAATATTTTATTGAAAACCATTATACGTGTTTTTCAGGACTTTTTGGTACTCAGATTATTACTTTTGTTCAATTTATTAAATTCTTCCTAAATAAACCCATAAGTTCTTTCAAAAATGATCTGACTCCAAGCATTCGAACAAAAATAAATGCTTAAAATAAATTAATATTGTGAATCAGTGGTGAAAACACAGTTTGCAAATCCATTGGCTTTCTCCATCCGACAAACAGGAAAAAATAAGTGCAGAATTTTATCATCTATCCTAACAGGTCATCTAGCAGATCATCACATGCTCTGAAATCCTGCAGCGGGTTAGATGAAGGTCACTGTCCTTCAGCGCATTTCTGCGAATCATCTTTGACATCTACTGTAATGTTCATAATCACAGATTTCGGCGTAAGTGCTGGGTACATTCCTGCCGTGTTGTGGCAACACTGCGAGATGGTCGTGGTTGAGCAGTCTGGCTGTTGCTGCTCCAGCAAAATCAGCTTTCTTAACAGCCCAGTGGGACATGAGAAAGATTTTACAGCCAGTGAAGTCGAACGCTCATTATTGCCTGCGTGTGCAGGTATACCGTATCAGATCAGCAGTGGAGAATCTCATATCAGCACAGATACAGGCCCGGAGTGAATCAGTGCACTTTTGTACAGATTCAGTTGTGATTTCAGAGAAATGCATGTGGAATGGAGCTAAACATGAGGTAATTTGTTGAAGTTGAAGAATTGCAGCAAGTTTATGTCATCCCAGATTAAAACAAAGTGTGCTTAAATGCACTTACTACACTTTTTTAGAGTTACAGTAAATCCAATTGTTAAACATTTTACATTATAAATACATTAATTTTCCCAGTACTGGGTTGCAGCTGGAAAGGTATTCACTGTGTAAAACATATGCTGGAATAGTTGGCGATTCATTCCGCTGTAGCGACCCCTGATAAATAAGGGACTAAGCTGAAGGAAAATGAATGAATGAAACGCATTCATTAAAAGTATATTTCTACTTCAGTAGTAGGAATAGATCATTAAAAATGAAAATTTACTCACACTTGAACAAACACACAAAAAGACATTTTGAAGAAAGCTGAAAATCTGACTCGTCAATGGTTACAATAATAGATTAGAAACACTTGAGAGGGTAAATAGTGAGTAAATAAAAAATTTTTGGCTGAATGATGTGACCCTTTTTGTACAGATTTATTTGTGATTTCAAAGAAAAGCGTGTGTAATGGAGTTAAACATGAGGTCATTTGTTAAACTTGATAAATTGCAGCAAGCTGAAGTCATCCTAGGTTAAAATAGAGTGTACTTAAAACACTCAAATCTGTATACATTCCTATTTTTTGTGCTAAATTCAATTGTTAAGCATTATGCACTATAAATGCATTTATTAAAAGTATATTTCTACTTTCCACAGTAGGTTAAAGGGATACTTCATCAAAAATGATAATTTACTTACACTTTAACACACACACAAGAAAGATATTTTGAAGAAAGCTGAAAATCTGTAACCATTGACTCCAATAGTAGGAAAACAACAATTATGGAAGTCGATGGTTACAGGTTTCTGTCTTTCTTTTAAATATCTTCTTTTGTTTTCAACAGAAAAAAAGAAACTCATGAAGATTTGGAAACACTTGAGGGAGAGTAAATTGTGAGTACATTTTATTTTTTGGCTGAATTATCTCTTTGATGTGACCCTTTTTGTACAGAATAATTTGTGATTTCAAAGAAAAGCGTTTGTAATGGAGTTAAACATGAGGTCATTTGTTAAACTTAAGAATTGCAGCAAGCTGAAGTCATCCTAGATTAAAATAGAGTGTACTTAAAACACTCAAATCTGTATACATCCCTATTTCTTATGCTAAATTCAAGTGTAAAGCATTATACACTATAAATGCATTAATAAAAGTATATTTCTACCTCAGTAGTAGGGAAAGTTCATCAAAAATGCAAATTTACTCACACTTGAACACACAAACACAAAAAAAAGATTTTGAAGAAAGCTGAAAATCATTCACTCCCATAGTAGGAAAAACAACTATTATGGAAGTCAATGGTTACAGGTTTCCGGCTTTTTTAAAAATATTTTCGTTTTCAACAGAAGAAACTTATAAAGGTTTGGAAACACTTGAGGGTAGGGCTGGGTGATAATTTGCTATCAATAATTATCACATTATTACAGTATAATAACAGTTTGATAATCACTCGATAATGTTTACACACTATGCGTAATGCTCATACAGTGTTCGTTGCACTTGGAGGAGCAAGAAAAGTGAGCGACAGTGAAGAAAATTCAGCCTGATCTCACGAATTCATATGAATTAGCCACTAAATTAAAAAGTTCAGAATTGCCGTGGGATTATGCACCATCCACGAGTAGCTCGAAGGTTACAGACATTGTAGACAAGGTCACTCAACTTCAGTCGTCTGGAGTTTTTTTTCATTTTATTTTATTTCCAGTCTGACACAAAACAGCAACGTGCACTACCAAAGGCTCGTGCTTTCAAAAACAGGCAACACCACAAACCTCATTTAAAAACATTATTGATAAATACCTTCAAGTTAGACACTATATTCAGACCCAACAAGGGGGTCGTTTATCTACACTTTCACTTTCACCTCTTGAGGATATTTTATCAGAGAAAAAATGCCCTAAGGGCCTCGTCTCTTTTATCTATACTAAATTGCTACAGCTGATGGCTGATAATATTCGCGACGTAAAATCTAAATGGGAAAAAGACTTGGAGTGCTCATTCATAGATGACGAATGGGAAACAATATGTAAGAAGGCTCAAACTTTCTCTATCAATAGTCGTCATAAGCTCATCCAGTTTGTTGTGATACAAAGAGTTTACTACACTCCAGTTAGATTGCACTCCTTTAAAAGCTCCTATCCAAAGTTCTGCCCTAGATGTAAAGCAGATAGAGGGACTCTTCTACACATGCTGTGGTCTTACCCTGAGTTAGAAGAATATTGGAACGAGGTCCTAGAGGTTATTGCCATAGTTGTAGGTACTGATGTGCCTAGAGAGCCTAGACTTGCCCTCTTGGGAGACACTACTTGATCAACATTGCTGTAATCTGAGATTTGTCAGGCTAGCCCTAGTAGCAGCCATAAAATGTATAACTTTGAGATGGAAGGATTCTAAATCACCTTCTACTTCCATGTGGATTAAAGAAGTGTCATCTTATATGCCTTTGAAAAAAATTGCTTTTCGTTTGAAAAAGCAACAAGACTTATTTGTCAAATATTGGGGCAGTTTCATTTCTTACTTGGGTATAACAGGATAGAATACTTAGAATCTGAGCGGTTTTCTTTTTGTTGTTGTTGTTTTCATGTTTCATTCATGGTTTTTATTTTATTTTATTCTTGGCTTATTTGTGGCATTATGGGTTGAAGGTTTGGGATATGTATAGGGCAGTATATGTGGGGATGAAAGATCTGGTTTGACCTCTGTATTTTGTTGTACTCTGTGTTTAACTTGGGGGGGGGGGGGGGGGGGGAAAAAAAAAAAAAAAAAAATTAAAAAAAAAAAACATTATTGAAAACAACATCACCCTTCAGAATACGAAGATGCTAAGAAATTACAGACCCAAACAAGTGTTGGTAAATGTGGACCATTTACAAGCCTCAAACTATGTCTCATATTATCATTTTAGAAAGCCGTGCCTCATGAGAAAACAAAACAAAATGAAAAGACATGGAGACATCGCAAAAGCAGTTACAATTACATTGCAAGACATGCTTCCCAAGGGTGAATATATAATGAGTACATTTTCTTTTTTGTCTGAATTATCTCTTTAATGTAAGCCTTTTCGGCAGCTTTTTGGCAAATCAGTAATTATCGCAACAACAGCTACAGATTGATTAATTACCATCACATACTTGTCTGATCTGGAAACCAAATCAAATAATATTAATGAACTGTAAAAAATACTACTGTATGCAAACCGCTTTTTTATTAAATATTTTAGATGTTTTCTTTAAATTAAATGTAAAAACTCAACTAAACTAACCTACTCTGTTTAAGTCTTGAGTAAAACTACTCCAAAACACAAAGTTAAATTTAGGACACAAGTAAAATACATAGTCCCTTTATTAATCAGGGGTCGCCACAGCGGAATGAACTGTCAACTTATGTTTTACACAACAGATGCCTTTCCAGCTGCAACCCTGTGCTGGGAAACACCCATACACCCTCACATTCACACACACTCATACACTAGGCCAATTTAGCTCATTCAATTCACCTATAGCGCATGTTTTTGGACTGTGGGGGAAACCGGAGCACCCAGAGGAAACACAGGAAGAACATGCAAACTCCACACAGAAACGCCAACTGACCCAGCCAAGACTTGAACCAGCAACCTTCTTGCTGTGAGACAACAGTGCTAACCACTGAGCCACCCCTAAAATATTGTATTTTTAATCAAATTAATGGTGAAGACTTTTTATTATTATTACTAATTCCTCAATCTCATCTTTTATTACCATTTTGGACCGTTAATTGTACTGTAAGTCAGTTTCGATGGAATCATCTAAAGTTCTGAACCAGAATCTGGAAATTCTGGCCTTGCAGTTTGTTTGTACCTGTTATATGCATTTGTCTCTTCTTTTATCTACATCTTGGTCTTCCTATAAAGCACACATTCTTTATCTGTGAGCCAGATTTCCCACATAAAGACTCTGAGTTTATCATCCTGGTGAAGGGGGTTTGGGTGGAGAGGAAGTGCCTTGTTTTCGCTGGGACGTCTGGACTTTTGGGCTGCCATGGACTCATGCCAGCTAGTTGTAGTGTGTGTGCGTGTGTGTACGTGCGGTTTCAGCACTCACCTAGCATTGTTCTTCCAGGCTTTTTGTGTTGTACCACACGCACAACCCCAGTGCCATAAACCTGAAGGCACAAACAAAATGCTGTAAGCCCTGAAGTACAAACACAGCAGCACACACCGTTGCAAGATGTTTTACAGCAGGTCAGCGCGTGTATGACCCTTTTTATACACTGCAAAAAATGATTTTCTTACTTAGATTGTTTGCCTTGTTTCTAGTCCAAATATTGACAAATTCTTAAATCAAGAAGAATTTTCTAGACAAGTAAAACATGTTGTCTTGTTTTAAGAAATAATTTGACAAAATTAAGTGAGTTTTTCCTTATAACAAGCAAAATAATCTGCCAATGGGGTATCCAAAATAATCTTAATTCAAAAGGAAAAACATTTTTACCTATGGTGAAAAATCTCATTTTCAAGCTGTTTGGACAGACATATGTGTATGTATGGTGTATAGACCGTCATATTGGGGTGATATAAATACACCCAGTCCTTTTTTTCAATTTAACATCAAAAAAACGGTGGACCAATTGGAGCGGTTTTAAGACCGACCGCAACTTGACGTAGGAGTGCGGCCTCCCTGCCCACCGAATTGATTGACAGCTATTCTCTGAATAGCTATTAATAGCTGAATGTTAATAGCTATTAATAGCTATTCAGCTATTAACATGTCTCCATAGTAACATTTATAATCCTATCAACAAGACAGGACGTGCGCAAAGCAACCAGAAATAAAAAGTCTGTTCAGTTTGGTAAAGTCTAGATTGGATATGCGGCTGGCCGGAAGTGCGATATGCACGTTAATATAGCAGCATTTTTTTATGACACTGTATAACAATAATTTTTATTTTTACAGTACTGTGACGGTTGGGTTTAGGGTTGGGGTGGGCGTAGGGGTTAAAAAATTAAATTTATTGGGTAATTTAATAGATAAGAAAAATAATACTCAGTACAACTACTGTTTTTACGGTTCTGTGACGGTTGGGTTTAGGGTTGGGGTGGGGGTGGACGTTAATAAAATACAATAAATCGTAAATTTCATAACATAAATAATATTTGTTAACTTCGGGCCGCAAACGTATCCGATCTAGCAACAACCGTTCAGTTTGCTAGGATCATCAATCATCATCAAATGTGATCGAGAGTGAGTTTTACAAGTTTAAAATGTTTTAAAACAGTGCATGTGTGTAATAAATTACAGCAATTTACTTCAGCTTTACTTCATCACCACAGCCGCGTGTCAGAACAATTATACAAGAAGACGCTTCAATCACAGTTTGTGGACATTAAATCAGGTTTATTTTGTACATTAACGTAACAGATATCCATACAGCAATTGCTATTAACCTGTATCCTGTCACATTTGTGTGCAAAGACAGTGCAAAGCTAAATGCGCGCGCTGTATATGTGTGTGTGTGTGTGTGTGTGTGTGTGTGTGTGTGTGTGTGTGAACTTTTTTAACGATATTGTGTGTGACTCATCGCTGCAGCTCCACAACAAATGTATCAAATAATCATTGGTAAAGTTCTTACTCTAGTTTTTCCTCACAAACGTTACGTGAGACCTGCTTCCTTTGTCTGTGTCAGTTGTCTGATGCTGCATTCACACCAGACGCGGTACGCGTGGATAAATCGTGCTATTCGCAGTTTACTCCCTTCATTTGCGCGTCAAATCCGCTTCAGAACAGACGCGGATTCACGCCATGGGCAGGGCTTCTGTCTGCCCAGTGACTGTAGCTTCGATGCTAAATGGCTAACATGGATTTTATTGAGAAAATAACTTTATGAAGGCTGTAAAACAGCGTCTTTACGTTTGGAGCAGTGTCTGAGTCCACTAGATACTTTCAGAGGTGCACCCAGCTCTGTGAGCTCATAAACTCCTGAAACTGAACCTGGATGACGGAGGCTTTTAGCGGTGCTTCTGACTGAGCCGAGCCCAGTTTGATGAACTGTTGTTGGTGTCGGCTGGAGGATTTTACCCGGGACACCAAGTGCAAGCTCCTGATTGGTTAATGTGGCGCGAATGTCCGCAGAAGTTCAGATTTTTGAACTTGAGCGATTTGCAAAATGCTTAATTCGCGCCGCGCCATTCACATCATTCGCGCCGCAGGATGTCTATTCATGCGTTTGCATTGACTTAACATGTAAATCACTCATGCTTGATGCTTCTTCCGCGTGTGGTGTGAACGCAGCGAGAGGCAGCCGAGGGCGGAGACTGAGGCACACTGACAGGCATGTGGGAACGTTGGGCGGGAAGAACTAGCCTTGAAGGCCCAGTACACAAAAACAGCAAAAATCTGTTGAGAGCTATAAAACACAAACTAGTGAAAGCTAAAATAAATAATCTGATGGGTGTTTTGAGCTGAAATTTTACAGTCACATTGTGGAGACACCAAAGACTTATATTAAATCTGGAAAAAGGGGTAACCTAGGTGCCCTTTAATATTGGCATAATATTTCTGAAAACAAGACAATATGTTTTGCTTGTCTAGAAAATTCTTCTTGATATAAGAATTTTTCGATATTTGGACTAGACAGAAAACAAAAAAATCTAAGTAAGAAAAGCATTTTCTTGCAGTGTAAGGTGTAAAATAAATCTCTGGTGTCCCCAGAATGTGTCTGTGAAGCTAAAAAACCCCACAGATTATATATTTTAGCTCGTCATACATGTATTTGAACACATTTTAGAGCTATTTTTGTAGTGTCCCTTTAAATGCAAATGAGCTGTTGCTCTCCTGAGAAGGCCGGGGCTTGTATATACTAGAGGGTTTGCACAGCCATACTCGGATGTAAACAACAGCATAGATTACACAGTTTATGTACTAATGAATACGTTGTTCTGCCTATTTCTGCTGTCTAAACCTAAATAGTAATAAAATGCGTGGAAGCTGCTAAATCATATAGAAGGACTTACTGAGCAAGAATGAGTGCAATATTTTGATGAACGGAATGTAAAGGGTGTGAAAGCTACACATAAGCAGTGTTAATTCAAATATTAGGTTAACATTAATATTTCACTGGAATCAAATGGAACAAAAATGAACTTTGTCAAGGTTCTTGCCCTGGACATAATGGAAAACCTTTTGTTCCTCAGACAGCTATTTGTTTTACTTTTTGACTGTCTATAATACTCTAAATGTCTATTTTCTAGTCCAAACGATTAGAACATCCTAAAACATGACAATAAATGACCATTTCCAACAGCAATATTCAGCAAAATGTCAAGTTTCATTCGCTTAATTGCCATTGTTTACATTCTGTGTGCATTCAATGGTAATGCTTCCTGAAAGCACCCGGGAAATAACAAAATAGGCGAATGCCAAAAAGCTTTATTAACAAGTAGCGGAAATCAGAGTTCAAATCAGAGTTACAATGATGAAGAGGAAGATGTCATAACTTCTGGATTAAACAGAAATTTCTGAATGGTTAGTGCATACATTTTTAGTTAGACAGTCCCGGTTTTCATAAAAAGTGGGCGGGTGGTTGACGGTCCCGGTTTTCACGAAAAGCGAGTTTACAGTCCCGGTCCCAGGGAGATCGCAAACTGAAAGGCAGGGGTGTGGCTGAGGAAGGCGATCGCGGAATAAAGAGCAGGGGGAGGGTGTTGCACTTACTTTCATTTTGAAAGGGCACTTTATATCCTGGACTCAAAAGGGCATGTACACTGCACAGGTTGATCCCTATGTGTGCACGTGCCTGACTTAAGGGAAAGTAAAAGTACACATTTTTAAATCTACTCAGTAAATTACAATTCCTGAGAAAAACTACTCAATTACAGTAATTTGAGTATTTGTAGTTAGTTACTTTACACCACTGGCGACAAGTTTTGCAGTTTGTGTTGCAAAATTCAAGCTTGGTGAGCTCTGACCTGTGATATCGCATCACGTGACTGCATGAGACCAATCGAAGATCAAAACATGACCTCTGTAAACAGAAATGTAAAATATGGACCAATCCTTAGCTTTTTTTTAAACCTTCAAGAAACCCTCAAGTAGTTTTTTTTTTCAGATTTTAACAGATTTGTGTGTGTTGAGCATCAGTTAAGACAACGCTAGCACCTGTCATATTCAGTTGTGGATAAACCCAGATAATTTTGAGCTTTTGTTAGCGAATTTCATCTTCCGGGTTTAAAATCATTATTTGGGCGGGATCAAAATTGGTGTCGTAGCTCTCATCTGCCTGTTCAGAGATGACGTTTTGGTTTCTAGTTATTATTCATAGACTGAGTTTTCTTATTCTCTGAGAAGACCCTGCTTCTTAATTATTCATGCTTTCCGATGACAGACCTGCCAAGCTGTGAGACCGTGGCCACGCACAGCACACAGTATTTCATGAAGGGTCGAACGTGTTTGTTTGCATGATCCATGGGGTTTGCATGGTTTTCCCTACAATGCTGTAGGGGCATTGTGTGCAGCAAGCATTTTTGTCAGGAAAGCTGTACAAGAATTGGAGAATGGCGGACTTTGTCTTTTACCAGTTGAGTTTGTTACCAGACACATCCCCTATACATGCTGCTGTGTTTCGCCCATGTTTATAATTCTCCAGTTTACCAGGAGGGTTAATTGTTAAAATAGACAGGGCAAGAGACCTGCTGCACTGCTATCCACTTTGTCTGCATTCAGACCTGGGGATTCAGGATTTCCCCTGCTCTGCCGGCCACGCCCACTCCTCCCTTTGCTCGCAGCGCTCCACGCCCATCATGTAGCATTTTTTGAAAAAATTCTGAGGTAGACTTGAACTGAAAGAGTGGGTTTCGTGACCTTTTAAAGGTCTAATCATCTTGTTTAATCCCACTCCTTTTCGCGGCGATGTGCAACAGAATTTGTTATGCTCAAACTAGTGTGACCGCAGCATTAGAGATTGATTAACTAGTCCAGGTGTGTCTGACTCGGATTGGAACTAAACTTTACATCAACCCTTACTGTAAAAAATGCAGGGTTCCACACAATTCATTCATGTTGTCCCAATACAAATTAAGTTAACAACACTTTTAACTAATTTATGTAGATTGAACATAAAAAATTAAGTTGTCCCAATGAAATCTCAATAATTGTGTTGATTCAGCTCATTTTAAATTAGTAGTTTGAACAAGCAAAAAAAATATTAGTTTTTGAGTGCTCCAGGACCAAGTTGGGCACCCCTGCTTTACAGAAAACATATTCTGCATTTGGGATTAATCAAAAGACAGCTCTGGTCTCTAATAATACAGGTCATACATTGAATGAACATTTAGAAACATTTTCAAAATATTTAGTGACTTGCATGTTTTTGCGGCTTATTTATAAAATAATTTCGAGAGGATCACGTGTTTATGATTGATCACGGCTGGTCCCGCATCAATCAATTACTGTAAATACCAGAGGTTTTTCAGTTCAGTCATCTTCATCTTGAAGAATCCCTCCTTCCACCCCTATTCCTCCCTCTTTTCCAGATAGGACGGCACAGCGGTTCAGTGGTTAGCATTGTTTCCTCACAGCAAGAATGTCACAGCAAGAATACCACTGGTTTGAGTCCTTAACGGAACAGTCTGTGTTTTTGTGTGGAGTTTGCATGTTCTCCTTGTGCTCGTGTGGGTTTTCCCCAGGTTCCTTCCCACCGTCCAAAGACGTACAATATAAAATGACTAATCCAAAGTGGCATCATAGACAAACTCTTAGTCAGCTAGATCTTATAGCAATTCCTAAGTCATTAATAAGCAGGGGAGTTCTCGAGACCTACCTGAGCTCAAACTCCCCTCTCGCCCCACAAATGGGAGGGAGCCCCGGTCTCGAGGATCTTATGAGCTCAGGGCTCTTTCCCGGGACAGCATGCCAAACACACTTTATTATCAATCGTCAGCTAAGTGTGAACTCTTGAAGGATTAAAAAAAAAGGTAGAAGATTAAATGTGGTTTTGAAAAATCTTTAGAAAAAAAATTGTACTTACCATTGCTTAATTCTCCAGGACATCTGCTTCAAAAATGAAGTTCTACCATCATGTCCTCAATGCTTTGTTTTTCTACACCAACAGCAGAACATAGTTATTGTTATTCCTCTAGCGCAGTGTTTCTCAACCAGATTCCTGGAGGACCACCAACACTGCATGTTTCGGATGTCTCTTTTGTCTGCCACACCCATTACAGGTGCTTCAGTCTCTGCTAATGAGCTAATGATCTGAATCAGGTGTGTTTGGTTAGGCGACATGGAAAATGAGCAGAGCTGGTGGTCCTCCAGGAATGTGGTTGAGAAACACTGCTCTAGGGCAAACATTGTAAATTATACAGAAATGGCAATAGTGGCATTGCGGGTGGAAACATGCAGATTAAAGGACCTTAATACTATAATAAGATCCAAAAAAAGAGCAAAATCTGAGTGTTGGAGTGGCTTGTTTTTCCACATACTTGTGCAAAAAAAAAAAAGAAAAGTCTTACAAAAAGTTACTGGGTCATCCTCGTTTTCTGTGTTGATTGATGCACTTAAATGCAAGTTAGATTGTCATGATAACCTACAGTATATGCCACAACAGAAAGTCCAGAGGAAATGATCTGAATTCCTCCCTGAAACAATACTATGAGGGCAGGCAGAAGCTCAGATATTACTAGCTGCAGGGAAAATTCAGCATGGAGCTGCGTCTTGCCAAGAGGGGATTTTTCTTCCACCTCCTCACTCTATGCAATGTCACGCAAGTTCCTTGAAACAAAAGCTAGACAAAAATAACGAGAGAAGAAATGCTAAAAAAACACATATCATGCCAGTGCAGAAATAATTACTGTGTTGATTTTTCACATCTCTGCCCTCTCCGCACGCGAAGGATGCTTGTGTAAGGGTTGCTAAATTGCTTATGTAATGGCGTGTGTGCTGCATATATTTGTTGTATATACAATTCACAAAATTAAAAGAAAAAACATGTGATGTCTTGCAATAAGATACTGAACTTTGCAAAATAAATAAGAATAAATACACGTAATTATTTAAAAATAGAATTAAATAAAACTGATGACAAAAATCCTAAACAAAAACAACCCAAAACAAACATTTAAATAATTTATTTATACACTTAGTTTATATAGAAAAATAATTATATAAAAATGTTCAATATATACACACACACCGGCCACTTTATTAGGTACACCTTACTAGTACCAAGTTGGACCCTTTTGCCTTCAGAACTGTCTTAATCCTTCGTGGCATAGATTCAACAACGTATACTGGAAATATTCCTCAGAGATTTTGGTCCATATTGACATGATGGCATCAAGCAGTTGCTGCAGATTTGACGGCTGCACATCCATGATGTGAATCTCCCTCCTGTTTCATCGCATCCCAAAGGTGCTCTATTGGATTAAGATCTGGTGACTGTGGAGGACATTTGAGTATAGTGAACTTGTTGTCATGTTCAAGAAACGTACCAAAAGTAGCCATCAGAAGATGGGTATACTGTGGTCATAAAGGGATGGACATGGTCAGCAACAATACTCAGGTAGGCTGTGGTGTTGACACGATGCTTAACTGGTACTAATAGACCCAAAGTGTGCCAAGAAAATATCCCCCACATCATTACACCACCAGCCTGAACCATTGATACAAGGCAGGATGGATCCATGCTTTGATGTTGTTGAAATTCTGACCCTACCTCTTGAATGTCATAGCAGAAATTTTGATATAGTCGCAGATCGTCATGTCTAACTTACAACAATAATACTTTACATTTTTTAAGTAAAATCAACTTGTCACTTTTAAGGCAGCAGGTTTACTCACTGTTTTAAGTAATTGTTTTACATACTAATTGTTACACACACACACACACACACACACACACACACACACACACACACACACCCACACACACACACACACACACACACACACACACACACACACACACGCACTGTTATTTATACACTATAAAAATTACTGGTTGCCTTAAATTTTTAGGCTGAATCAAATTAACCTCATTAGTCCATTGAACTTATATTATGTTAAACTGACTTAAAACAGCTTGTGTAACCTACAAATGTTACGTTATCATGTCTAATTAATCATATAATTTTTTTACAGTGTACATTTTAAGTTCAAAACTGATTTAACAATAAAGATTACAATAATAACAATAATGTATTAGAATACTGTAAAGCTGAATTCGGCAAAATAAAAATGTAAATAAAACAAATCTGGTCATAAAATTTAAAAACAAAAACAAAAAGAGCAATTAATTACTATATAAAAATTTAATAATAGAAAATATAATTATACAAGTACAAAACTGCCTGAATTTTACAGAAATCAAAAGTAATGTCTTAAAATAAGATTGCATTCAGCAACAAACAAATAAATAAATAACAAAATAAACTTGGTTCATTTATGCCCACAATGTACGCTGGGAATTGAAGTGCCAACACGGGGTTGTCTGATTGTCAATGTCAACAACAAAAAGAGAACAGTACTCTTATTTAAAAAACAGAGACCGAAACATAACACCAAGCCAAAAATACACTTGTATGCCAAGAACATGTGGTTGGTTTCCTATATCATGGTGAGTTGATTTCCTGGAATTATGTTTTTAGGAGGTCTGTGCTCTTTCGTGACAAAAATATCAAACAGTTTCACAATGCGTCTTCCATTTTAGCAGGCTTGCGTGACTCTGCAGGCTGCTGTTTCTCATGCGTGACAGTCTGTCATCATTAACTGCTAATGAAAACACTGCCATGGAGTCTTACGGTGAGCGGACTGGAGGTTTCTTTTGAGCACAGGTTCACCTCTGACCTTCTTCAAGGGGGCTGCGTAAATAGAGTTCACTGACATGTGAAAACTCAGTTTGTTCAGGCTGGATCTCCAGTGGATTAGCCTTCGGAAGCTCCACACAGCTGGATGTGGACAGAAAAGCAGGTGTAAGGAGATGTTTGTTTGGCAGCAGCATTAAAGGGATACTTCAGTCAGCTTTAAAATCTTTGCTTAAATGAGCTGCAGGGTCCTAATTATATGGAAAAAGAATGAAACAAGTCATCATGAGAGTCAATTTGTGGAGATTTATGCAATATCTGAAAGTCAAACAAATAAGCTTTGCATTGATGTATGTTTTTTTTATACTTTATTTTTATTTTATAATATATTTATTTTTAAAGAAAGAATAAGGGAAAAATACAAATACAAACAATAATAATAAAAAATACAATAACACATTGTAACTTAAATGAACAGTTGACTGGTCACATATTTCCTTACAGGTCACATTAACAAATACATATAAAGAGCCGTTTACGTGTAAAAGCATAAGTACAATCGATTTCTCCATTTGTAGTATTAAAGAAACATTGACGTATGGTTTGTTAAAATATGACAATATTTGGATGACTACTTGAAAACCTGGAATTCTAAATGTTGAGGAAATTGCCTTAAACTGCATGTCCAAATTAAATTCTCAGCAAAGCACATTAGTCAAAAACAAGTTCGCAAAATATATTCATGGAACAAGACCTTTACTTAATAAACATATAATTGTTGGCTTAAAAAAAACAAAAAAAAAAAAAAATATATTTATTTTAATATATAATAAATATATTTATTTTAATTTTATTATTCTATATTTTATATATTTTTTTTATATATATTTTTTTTTAATATATATATATATATATATATATATATATATATATATATATATATATATATATACACACACACACACACAATTGAAGTCAGATTTATTAGCCCCCTTTGAATCTTTTTTTTCCTTTTTTAATATTTTCCAAATGTAGTATAACAGAGCAAGAAAATTTTCACAGTATGTCTGATAATAATTTTTCTTCTGGAGAAAGTCTTATTTGTTTTATTTCGGCTAGTAAAAGCAGTTTTTATTTTTTTAAAGCTAATTTAAGTTGTATATTATTAGCCCCTTTAAGCTTTTTTATTTTTTTTGATAGTCTACAGAACAAACCACTGTTATACAATAATTTGCCTAATTACCCTAACCTGCCTAGTAAAACTATTTAACCAAGTTAAGCCTTGAAATGTCACTTTAAGCTGTATAGAAGTCTCTTGAAAAATAACTAGTAAAATATTATTTATTGTCATCATGTCAAAAAAAAATAAACAGTGGAGCAAATAATTCAGGGGGGCTAATAATTCTGACTTCAACT
>CAIGQZ010001236.1:104740-123713 GCA_903798205.1 Danio tinwini
AATATAATATAATATAATATAATATAATATAATATAATATAATATAAAACACTTTCAGAAATAAAGGTAAATGAGTTGTCACTGGGGCAGTACCTTTTCAAAAGGTACATGTTTGTACCCAAATAATCCACAGTGGTACCTAAAAGGTGCATATTAGTACCCAAATGTACCTACAAAGTACCTTTGAGGTACCATTATGGACCCTTCAGGTACAAATATGTACCCATGTGGCAGCTCTTGTACCTTTATTTCTGAGTGTTTAATATAATATAATATTTTATATGCAATAAAAAAAGGCATAAAGACCGAGCACTAATCTAGCTATAATCTGGTAATTATAGCCCTACTGTGTTTACAGTATATACTATATTAGATTAGTCAGTACCAAAGCCAAAACTGGAACTAATCTAATAAAATAGCTAAAGATCATAGTGTAAAGCTGTGTACACCCCAATAAATACAGTGCTAAACATATATAAGTACACCCCTCACAAATCTCTCATTTAAATTAATATTTTCTACAGAAGGCTATACAATATTATATTTGTGCATATACATTAGATTTGTCAATACTGAAGCCAAATCTGGAGCTTATCTAACAAAATAACTTATGATGACGGTCTAAAATTAGTGCACCCAAATTTATGTAATAGAAAAATATTAAATAATTTAATAGTAATTTAAAAATGTATTATCTTTCTATTTCTAATGATGTTTGGTGAATAAAATATTATTTTAATAAATATATCAGTTTAATAAATCAGTTTTGTTCAAACGCACGAAAATATATCCTCTTCACTGAGAAATGGATACAAATATTCATTTTCAAAATGGGGTGTACTCATTTATGTTGAGCACTGTATGTTAGGGAAAAAGATTAAACTAAATTTTAATAAAGGGATTTGTATTTTTTGTTGTTTTTTTAAAAAACACCTATTTTGAATTTTAAAAAATGCATTATCTTTCTATTATAATAGAGGTCAGATTACCACACTCTTATTTCAATGAATATAATTGTTTAAAACGACTGTTTTGTTGAAATGCACCATTCATTTATTGTCTATATTCATTAAGAAATGGATAAACATGTTCATTTTCAAAAAGTGGTGTACTCATTTACGCTCTGCACTGTACAATGGTAAATGTGGAGCATGATATACAGTTGAAGTCAGAATTATTAGCCCCCCTTTGAATTTTTTTTCTTTTTTAAATGTTTCTCAAGTGATGTTTAACAGAGCAAGGACATTTGTACGGTATGTCTGATATTATTTTTTCTTCTGGAAAAAGTCTTATTTGTTTTATTTCAGCTAGAATAAAAGCAGTTTTTTATTTTTTAAAAACCATTTTAAGGTCAATATTATTAGCCCCTTTAAGCTATACATTTTTTTAATAGTCTACAGAACAAACCACTGTTATACAATAACTTGCGTAATTACCCTAACCTGCCTAGTTAACCTAATTAACCTAGTTAAGTCTTTAAATGTCACTTTAAGCTGTATAGAAGTGTCTTGAAAAATATCCAGTCAAAAATATTATTTACTGTCATCATGGCAAAGATAAAATGAATCAGTTATTAGAGATGAGTTATTAAAACTATTATATGTTTAGAAATGTGTCTCTCCATTAAACAGAAATTGGGGAAAAAATAAACAGGGGGGCTAATAATTCTGACTTCAACTGTATACATACACACTGTAAAAAAATTCTAGGTTCCACAAATCGAATTGTGTTGGGACAACATCAAAGAATTAAGTTAACTTATTAGTTTTTACAAATTTAAGTGGACTGAACATAAAACAATTAATTTGTTGCAAAAAAACTCTTCAAGAATCATGTTGTTTGAGCTCATTTTAAATAAATAGTTTGAACAAAAGAGCAAATGTCATTCTTTGAGAGCATATATATCAACTGCAACATTTCAAACTTATCAGATTTGCATGAGTGTTATAAGCTATTCACTATGCTTCTTAAACAGGGTTTCTGCAGGAAAAGTCAAATTTAAGGCTTTTTAATACCCTTTAAGACCATTATAAATGATATTTTAGACTTATACAGGGCTAAACACTACTGATTATTTCTGATGGCTTGGGTGGCCCAATGTATTTATATTTGCTTGCCACAAAAAAATATATATATATATTAATTAATTTTAAAAATCAAACGTAATTATTTCTTAGCAACATACTTTAATGTGTCAAAACAATATACTATTATTGTTACAATATTGTAACATATGATACAATAGTATATACTATATGTATATGCTATTTTCAACATAATATTTCTTTCTTTTTTTTATTGACAAGTTTAACATTGTATATTAAACTAATCATATAACAAAAGTATATTTATTGTGGTGGCAATTACATAAATAATCCAAATCCAATAATAATAATACAATAATCGAAAAACAAACAAACAAAAATAGAGTTTAATTTCTATTCAACTTAACGCATTTTTGCTATAAAACCTTAAGTTTCATGTCTATTTATAAATATTATGTCCAATCCCCCTTACTTCTGTAAATAGTTTTTGTATAAATGGAAGTTAATGTAAACGGATATACTGATCTGTTATTATCGTGAGGAACTGTGTAATTGTTTTTAGTTTTCTTTCCCTGATTTTATTCAAATGGACTGTTGGTGATTGGTCGGCCTGATTGCATAGCTTTGCTTGGACAGAGGAAAATTGAAACAAACAACACAACATTTCAGTGAATTTCAAACTTTAAGGCCTAAAATTTAAGACATTTTAAAACTTTTAAGACCCTGCGGACACCCTGCTTATAAATAAAACAGTCACATATTAATTAGCAACAGCTAGCCTGACCTCATTTGCACTCATCTACAGTAGCATACAGTATTGATTGTTTTCTATACTGTACAACTTCTGCATTTAGAAACCGCATTAGGCAACCCGGCGATGGGAAGAGAGCCAGGGTGGGCTGAAAATTAAAGCGCAGTCATGCGGTTGATCACGTACCACCATGTGGCTTCCTGCACAATCTGCCCATTTTTAGACGGCGGCTGCAAAGACAAAAAAAGCAAAGGGGAGAAAAGAGACAAAAAGAATGTAAATCTGACGGTTCAGAAATCTGAGGGAAACTGCCCTTTTAGTGTGAGGAAGAGGGAGACGCCTTCACGGACTACTGACTACGCTTTGGCAAGGGCCTCCACAACAGTTGGCTAGACAAAAAACACCTCGATTGCTTGTTAATTTGCGGGGTCGTTAGGATACTTCGAAGACTCATTAGCATTGTTTGCCTTTGCGGCCCTTTTCCTATGTTTTTTGCGCTTTTGTACGGGGGGTTTTAGGATTTTCCTGGGAAAGCGAAGGTCGAGGCTTATTGTGTTGTAATGAGGGCCGCAGGACGACGCTCCGGATTAAACTCTCTGACACCACTGAATACAGTTCTGCTGTACGCTCGCATCTGCAAATGTGTCTGAATGAGTGTAACAGGACAACAAAGAGGGGAAATCAGACAGTCGGACTGCACAACACTATCACAGGATGCAGAATGGGTGCATTCAGCAAATATTATTACAATAAGTTACTGGACGCACAGTTGGGGGTCCAAAAAAACATCAGCAAATACAGTGCTCAACATAAATGAGTACTTACTTTTTGAAAATTAATATTTGTATCCTTTTTTCAGTGAATATAGGTCATATATGTTAGTGCATTTGAACAAATATGATTTTTTAAACATGTATATTTATTTAAATAATATTTTAGTCACCAAACTTCTTTAGAAAACAGAAAGATAATACATTTAAATTCAAGCTAAATATTGGGGAAAAATTACAACCTACAAAATTTCAAGAGAATTCTATACATTTTAGATTAGATAGACAAATCTGGAGCTTATCTAACAAAATAACTTTTAATAATGGTCTAAAAACTAGTATAGCCAAATTTAGATGTTATAGAACAATATTAAATATTATTTAATAATATACATAAAAAAAGAGGAAAAATCAAGAGAAGCAAAAAATATGAAAAATTGAGTTGAAATTTTGTATGTTGTAATTTTCTTTGCAATATTTTGCTTGAATTTAATTGTATTATCTTTTAATTTCTAAATATGCTTGGTAACTAAACTATTATTTTAATAAATAAATCTGTTAAATAAATTTGGTTTGTTAAAATGCACTGAAGTACGTTGCCTATATTTACTGAAAATGTATAAAAATATTCATTTTCAAAATGGGCTGTACTTAATTATGCTGAGCACTGTATATGTTAGTGGATTTAAACAAAACAGATTTATAAAACAGATATATTTATTAAAATAATATTTTAGTCACCAAACATCTTTAGAAAACAGAAAGATAATACATTTAAATTCAAGCAAAAAATTTCAACAAAATTGTATATATGTTTTTTATGGAATTTTCCTCTTTTTAAATTGCTTATTTAAAATATTCTTCTCTAACATATACTTTTGGGTGCACTCTTTTTTTTTTTTTTTTTTTTTTAGATTAGATTAGATTAAGATTTATTGTCATTGCACATTTACAATTACAAGGCAATGAAATAACGAAATGCAGTTTAAGTCTAACCAAGAGTCCAATAGCAGCAAGTGCAGGATATACAGTGCTCAGCATATATAAGTACACCCCTCACAAATCTCTCCTTTAAATTCATATTTGTAATAGGAAGCTAAACAATATTATATTTGTGCATATACATTAGATTAGTCAGTACTGAAGCCAAATCTGGAGCTTATCTAACAAAATAACTTACGATAATGGTCCAAAAACTAGTACAACCAAATTTAGATGCTATAGAAAAATATTAAATACACATTTTTTTTTATGAGGAAAAATCAAGAAAAGCTAAAAAAAATTTGCTGATTTTTTTTTTTTTTTGCAATATTTTGTTTGAATTTTATTGTATTATCTTTCCATTTCTAAACATGTTTGGTGAGTAAAATATTATTTTTATAAATATATCTGTTTAATAAATCTGTTTTGTTCAAATACAACAAAGGTTATAAGTAGGCACAGACAGAATCTGTGTGCGCAGATTGTCGCAGATTTTTAACACATCATTGAGTCTATGTATTTACTTGAGTAAATGTGTGTACATTTATATTTATTAAGTTTTTTTATTAATTTTTCAGTAATATTTTCTGTCTTTTAGTAGATTTATTATATGAGAGACTTGCTTAGTTTACCAATTAATGGATCTAATTGGATTTGCGTTGTAAACATTAAATAAAAGTTAAAAATGTATTATTTTTAATTTCACATATTAAGGTTTTAGTTATGATACTCCGAAAATAATTCTGCATAAATCTGCAGATTTTTTACAAAATTCTCCACAGAAATAGTAAAAAATGTTGGCAGATTCTGTTTAGCCCTAGGTATAAGTTATGACTAATGGGTAATATTTACAAATGGATGTATTATGAACATTATATACAGGTTGTATTAACTATGAACAGAGATTTACAATAGCTGAATATATGTACAGGTTGCTGTTAATAATCAGAAGTATGAAGATACTCTAGATATGAACATAATTGCAAATGTACTGTATATGTGCAGAGGGTAGGGGAATGCGGGGCAAAATGTAACATGGAGTTAAGGTAATTGCTCAGGCTTAACCATAGAATGCCTCTGAGGTTTTCACCACAGTGTCAGCAGATGTCTTCCAGCCAATTATTGAAAAAGTTCGGCGAAACTTGGATGAGAAAAACATTTTTGCAGCATAAAAGTATTTTTTATTATAGTCAATTTTTTTTTTTGAGAAAAATCTGTGAAAGCATGTCAGTAAAATCTTATATTGTTGTGATCACCGTCTTCCAGGCTAAAAGATAAAACCATTTTGAAAGATGGAAAACACACAGTGACTGCCAGCCAGTTTTAAGGAAAACACGACACAGCGAGGATAGTTGTAACAGGGTGAAACAAATAAGCCACACACTGTTGGACACCAATAAACTAAGAAAATAATTGTTGAATTTTGAGTGTGATGTTGAGAACTTTTTATATAACAAATGTTTTTTAATAGAAAAACTTATTGTATTGCTAATAATGCAAATAAATGCATTGTGTAATAATAGTAATGCAAATAAATCCAAATGTGTTTATCCAATAGATAAATAAATAAACATGCTGTGCTATGTAGAACAAAAAACAATTAAGTACTGTAGAAATATACTATTTCAAGTAAACTGTTTTAAATTAATTGTGTGAAATCTCACTTTTTAAGTAGATTTTTTAAGCATGTGTTACAACTAACCCTCTGTCTGTTACAACTTGTCCCGCAGGTGGGGTGAATAGTAACATTTTTACTCTTGGCACTTTTGGCAATACTGCACAGAAACCATAGTTCCGGCAATCATACTCATTTCAGATCTCATTTGTAGGAGAGGCTTGTGTGTTGTTGGTAAAAAAAAAAAATGGTTTGTCTAACCTCATTACTTTGTTCATTATTTGGCCAAAACCAAAAGTGTTACTTTATGCCCCACACTCCCCTTTGTACAATTCAAGATGAATTAGCGCAACGAAGTGAAATGAATATTTTGCTCCATTATCATACGTTATTTCGTTAGATTAGCTCCAGATTTGGCTTCAGTACTGACTAATCTAATGTATATGCTCAAATATAATATTGTAAAGTTTCTTATTTGAAATATGAATTTCAATGAGAGATTTGTGAGGGGTGTACTTATATGTTGAGCACTGTATTTTCTAATAGAGCAGGGAAATTTTCACAGTATTTCCTAAATTGCAAAAATGCTGGGCTCCACACAATTCCTTCACATTGTCCCAACACAAATTAAGTTAATTTAATTGCTTTTACAAATTTATGTGAACTGAACATAAAACAATTAAGTTGTCCCCCCCAAAAAAAACTTATATTAAAAAAGTAGTTTGAACAAGCAGCAAAACTTATTTTTTTTAAGTGTGTATAATATTTTAATCTTTTTTTCTTATAGTTTGGCTGGAATAAAAAGAGTTGTTACATTTTAAAACTATTTTAAGGTGATTATTAATAGTTAAGATTACCCATTAAGAGTTATTTTTCCGCAGTTGGATTTAGAAACAAAGCACTTTTTGTCCAATGACTTGCCAAATTAACCTAAATTGTCAAATTAACCTAAAAACCCAGATAAGCCTTTAAATTGCATAAAAATAAAAGCAGAAAACAGGCATCTTTTAAAATAACTAGAAATATATTGTCAATATTCAACACACAATGTCTATATAATGTAATGTGCGTTTATACATCTGAAATTCACACAAATATTATAAGTATTGCATAATGTTATAAAATAATTTTTCAATGTTCATAAAAAAATGTAAACATGTTAAAAAAGAAATGAGTTATTCTTATTATTTTCAAAAATGTGTTTAAAAATCTTCTCAAAGTTGAACAGCACTTTCAACTGGATAATTTCAGAATTTCACTGGATAATCATTTTGACTTCAACACACGCACTCACGCACGCGCACACACAATATCTATATAATGTAATGTGCGTTTATACATCTAAAATTAACACAAATATTACATGCATAATGTTTTAGAATACTTTTTCACTGTTTGTGAAAACTAAACAGGCTAATATTAATAAATGGACCCTCATTTTAGATATCAAAATTTATACAATTAAATAATTAAACTTAAAATAAATAAATACTATTTATTAATTGTATTTATTTATTTATTTACACAATTAATTAACTAAAATAAACCATTAAATTGATTAAACCATTAGCTACAGTAGGTTTTATTTCACATGTGGTTTTACACATTACAATTACTTTACATACAATATCAATAACAGTAATTTATGCAGAATCACATTACCAACCCTAATTCTGATCTTGACCCTATACAGTAAGCAAATGTTCATCTTTGTTTTAAATCTAATTTAAATGTAAAATGAAACTGGAACAAGGACAGCTTAAATGTAATCGAGATATTTTTGTAATGCAAAGGTCCCATTAGTTAACAAAAGACAAGGCAGTGACTAATAATAACTAAACGAGATATTGTAACTGAGCAATAGCTTTGTTAAGAATGTTATTTATTAAATATCGTCAAAGATAGTTAAGTACTCAAATCCTTTAAACAATTTTAACATTTACAACTTTAGATTTGTATAATGCATTAGAATATGCAACACATATTTAAATGATCTAATATTAATAAATGTTTCATTGTTTGCACATCGTTACTAATGCAATTAACTAATATTTTAAAAAAGAAAATACATAAGTGTTACAAAAAATACAATCAAACTAATGAATGAATGTAAAAAAGTACCTTTCACAAAGATCAGATTACATTACTGTCATAAAGGACTTCAGAT
Organism: Danio tinwini; assembly: GCA_903798205.1. Classification (NCBI taxonomy): domain Eukaryota; kingdom Metazoa; phylum Chordata; class Actinopteri; order Cypriniformes; family Danionidae; genus Danio; species Danio tinwini. The sequence goes on from CAIGQZ010001236.1 coordinate 113,070, forward strand.
TATTTTCCAATCATCCTGGAATAACATGGATTATCACCTTCAGGACTGATGGAAAAAAGCAAAAGGAATATTAATGCATACTAATATGACAATGAATAATGAAATGCATGTTTATTTGATGTTAAATATTGCAGCCGAAACCAGCTACAGTATGTAAACAAAAAGAGATGTTTTGTCATTTTCACCCGGTGCAAAACCACACAAAGTGCTGCTGATATGAGGGAGGAAGTACAATAATCTTTGCTGAATGAACCTCTGAATGACCTCCTGTTCAACAGCAGAACTACAATATCACATTTCACAGTGTTTAAAGTTACACAGACAGCCACACGAAATACCTGCACTTCTACAGCTGAAATGACCCACTGTTCTCTTCTTAATGAATAATGTTTGCTTTATAGATTTTGTTTAGTTTTAATTGAATTATCCATTATGTTGTGACATTTGTTAAAATTTGGAAGCTCTTTTTTACTTTTAAAACTGTTAAAACTCTCCAGCTGAATCTAGACTGATAACCCTTGCTGGCTCTCGACAATAATAATACATCAGTTTGTAATCTTTTATTATATGATTTGTAACATTGAGTTTGTTGCATGTATGTAGACATCTGCCCCTCATTTAGTTGTGTAATTGGGATTTATTTTATTTATTTATCTTTTTTATCAATTTGTATTTATTTTTAATGGTTGTTTGTTATGTTTTTGAAATGCAAAAATGTTAAATAAATCATAAATAATTTTTTTTTTTGAAATTCATATACTGATGTATTTCAGTCACCACTGCTTATGCCAATTTAATGCAGTCAAAAGCAATGTAAAGAAAATGCTGTGGGTTCCACACAATTCCTTCATGTTAACACAAAACGATTAAGTTGACTTAAGCGTTTTACAAATTTAAGTGGACTGAACATAAAACTATTAAGCTGTCCCATAAAAAAATCTAAAGAATTGTCGTTTCAACTTATTTTAAATAAGTAGTTTGAACAAGCAGCAACATTTTTATTTCATTTCAGTTTTTTTAAAGTGTTTTTTTTTCAGATTAATGGACAGAAAATATCCAAAATACAGTTTTGAGTGTTTCTTTTATTGCACTTTATCAATTTGCGTCTGACGATCTCAACTGCAATAACACTTTCTTAAAAGATGCAAGCAACAGTGTTGGGTGTAACGCACACTGAAAAAATATTCAAAGATGATTCCTTGGATTTACTATGGGTTTTTTTAAGTTAAGTGGTTGTAAACAATTTTTTGGGGCTGAATTAAAACACATAAATTAGGTTGAACATTACTAAGTTTAATTTGTTTGTTTAAATTCAACACATAAATTGTTTGCAGACATTATTTTCAGTGCTTTACAAATAATAATATTACTTTTCTAACAAGTAACGCATTAACAAAAACTTTTTTCCCAATTGAGCACAAAATATTTAATTTTAAGAGACATTTATAATATTTAAGAGCAGTAAAGCAATTTTAATGAATCATTGACTTTGTTTGTTTCTAAAACACTGATTTTTTTACAATTTAAAACAACAGGATATCTTTTCTGCTGTAGATAACATTGTCCTAAAAAATAATAGATAAAAAAAGTAAATAAAAAATCTTACATATACCGCAGGAACGGTAGAAAATGTTGGCAGTTTTAAAACCTTGACTTTTCCAAATCACGGTATACCTTGAAAAGAGTTATGTTGCCATGCCTATACTCAACTTACATAATATTAGCTAACATGGCTAAATACCGCAATAAATGTATTACTAATAGTTTGTTCATGTTAGTAAATACATTAACTAATGGACCATTATTTGAAAGTGTACCCAAAAATATTGTAAACAAATTTTGAACCTTACTTTATCCAATGTGAATCAATGCAAATTGGTGCATTAAAAGGTAACACTTTAAAATAATTGTCCATTAGTTAATGCATGTACTGCATGAACAAACTATTAGGAATACAATTATTATGTATTTATTCAAACTTTGTTAACATTAGTTAATGTTATCAAGTTCAATAAGTTCATGTTAACTCACAGCGCCTTAACTGACATTAACAATCACAATGTTGGATTTTAATAATGCATTAGTTAATATTGAACTATGATTAATCAATGCTTTACAAGCTTATTTATACTTAGTTAATGTTAGTGAATACATTAACTAATGGACCATTATTCTAAAGTGTTACCCACTAAAATGATGTCTCATTTGCACATTCAAACAATTTTAAAAACTTTTAATACAAAACTAATGTCATCCCTTAATCAGTCAGCTGGAAAAGTACACTGAAAAAAATGATTAGTTGGATTTATTAATTTGTTTTAAGGTAAGTGGTTGCAAACAATTTATATGGGCTGAATTTAAACAAAGAGCTTAATGTGTTTATTTAAATTCAGCCCATATAACTTGTTTGCCAACGCTTACTTTTACAAATGTAATTAATCAAACACAACAAATGAATTTTTTTCATTGTACATTCCCAGCGGACTGATTAATAAAAAATAATAATTTTTGTATTAACCCTTTAACAAGCATCGTAACCACCTGGTCGACCTTTTATCCATAGGCTATCATTATTATTTTAATTGCTTTTTACTTCTTCAGTATATTATTCAGTGTGGGCCAAAAAAAATATTTTCAAGGAGTGCACCTTAAAGGGTTAAACCTTTTTAAAATTGTTTGAATATGGAAATGAGACTTTATTTTTGTGCAATATATCAATAAATAATCCAATAAATCATTTTTTTCAGTGTATAGTGATAAATACAGTGCATCCGGGAAGTATTTTTTAAGTTACAGCCTTATTCCAAAATGTATTAAATTAATTTATTTTCTCAAAACTCTACACACAATACCCCATAATGACAATGTGAAAAAAGTTTTTGAAATAGTTGTAAATTTATAAGAAAAATAAAAACCCTGAAAAATCACATGTACATCAGTATTCACAGCCTTCGCCGTGAAGCTCTAAATTGAGCTCAGGTACATTGTTTCCACGAATCATTCTTGAGATGTTTCAGCAGCTTAATTGGAGTTCACCTGTGGTAAATTCAGTTGATTGGACATGATTTAATAAGGCATACACCTGTCTATATAAGGTCCCAGGGTTGACTGCATGTCAAAGCACAAACCAAGCATGAAGACAAAGGAATTGTTTGTAGACCTCTGAGACAGGATTGTCTCAAGGCATAAGGCTGGGGAAGCTTACAAAAAAAAATTCTACTCTTCTGAAAGTTCCACTGAGCACAGCGGCTTTCATCATCTGTCAGTGGAAGATGTTTGGAACCACCAGGACTCTTCCTAGAGCTGGCTGGCCAAAGCTGAGTGATTAGCTAAGAAGGGCCTTACTCAGGGAGGTGATCAATAACCCGATGGTCATTCTCTCTGAGCTCCATCGTTCTTCTGTGGAGAGAGAAGAACCTTACAGAAGGACAACCATCTGTGCAGCAATCCACCAATCAGGCCTGTATAGTAGGGTGGCCAAAAGGCATCTGAAGGACTCTCAGACCACAAGAAATAAAATTCTCTGGTCTGATGAGACTAAAACTGAACTCTTTGGAGTGAATGCCAGGAGTTACGTTTGGAGAAAACCAGGCACCGCTTATCACCAGGCTAATACCATCCCTACAGTAAAGCATGGTGGTGGCAGCATCATGTTGTGGGGATGTTTTTCAGCAGCAGGAACTGGAAGACTAGTCAGGGTAGAGGGAAAGATGAATGCAGCAATGTACAGAGACATCCTGAATGAAAACCTGCTTTAGAGTGCTCTTGACCTGAGACTGGGGCGACGATTCATCTCTCAGCAGGACAATGACCCAAAGCACACTGCCAAAATATCAATGGAGTGGCTTCACAACAACTCTGTGAAAGTCCTTGAGTGGCCTGGCCAGAGCCCAGACCTAAATTCTATTGAACATCTCTGAAGAGATCTGAAAATGGCTGAACACTGTTGCTTCCCATCCAATCAGATAGAGTGTGTGAGGTACTGCAAAGAGCAATGGGCAAAAATACCAAAAGACAGGTGTGTCAAGCTTGTGGCATCATATTCAAAAAGACTTGAGGCTGTAATTGCTGCCAAAGGTGCATCAACAAACTATTAAGCAAAGGCTGTGAATACTTATGTGTATGTGATTTTTCAGGGTTTTTATTTGAGACCATTTCAAAAAATCTTTTTTCATATTGTCATTATGGGGTATTGTGTGTAGAAATTTGAGGAAATAAATTAATTTAGTCTATTTTGGAATAAGGCTGTAACAAAAAAAATTTGGAAAAACTAAAGCGCTATAATACTTTCCGAATGCACTGTATCAGTTAAATATTTTACCATATTCAATTTCAGTGTCTAAAACTGAACAACTGCAAGCAGCCTGTTATTGTTCACTGTAAAAAAGCGGATTTCCACACAATCCGTGTGTTGAGACAACATTAAGACGGCAAATTCTTACTTTTTACAAATTTAAGTAGATTGAACGTAAAAATAACACTGCAAAATAATGATTAATTGGATTTACTGAATTTTAAGGTAAGTGGTTGCAAACAATGTATATGGGCTGGATTTAAACAAATAAATTAAGTTGAGCATTTATTTAATTAACTTGTTTAAATTCAGCCCATATAAATTGTTTGCTACCACTTACCTTAAATAAACAAGTAAATCTTCTGAATCATTTTATTTAGTGAATTAAGTTGTCCAACTCTAAAATTGGGTTGTTTTCAATTCATTTTAAACATGTATTTTGAGCAACCAGCTAAAATTATTTTCCGCTTGAATATTTTGAAGTTTCGGCATTCCCAGGCCCTTCCTTCCTTTTCATGTAGCCAGTATTAGTGACACAGAGAAACTTGTCTTCAGGAGTTCATCAGCTAAGCCATCAGAAAGAAAGGTTTAAGCCTGCAGTTTGAGTTGTGTCTGATGTCACGTCTCATGATAAAGTGCCTGTGCGTGACTGCAGAACTCAACTCAACGCCCTGTGGCCATTCCTCCTGCTTGTCTGTTTCCTCCACAGCTCTGAGCAGAGATGATAAGCCAGTCCCAAGCACACACCTTTTTCCAATCTGCACATAGTTGTGGGTAAACTTCTGCAGTCTGAGCTGTTCTCTTATTGATATTTGTTTATATATAGTAGTCGCTACAGCAGTTGACGCTTCTTTCCATATTGTAATTTTGGCCAATCGAAAAGATGTAAGAATTTATTTTAAATTAATCATCTGACTTAGAAAATATGTCAAACTTTTCCAGTTTCTAGGAGGATTAGGTCGTTATTACTTCACACACACACCCTCTTAAATATGTGAGAATATCAGAATGACTTCATTGACGAGGCACATGCTAAATGCCATGTTAAAATCACATGACTTCTAAATTGACCCATAAACTATTTTTTTCAAGGGTAAAATGTCTAAGCTGCAAATAAAGAAATTAAATAGGCCCAATGATGTGCATGAAGAGTATCCAATTTTTGTTATAAAACAGTTTATGATAACATATAGATTATATATTGCACACTGTAGGCTTATACTTCATCGTTTTAAAATAGCTAGTGGTTTTCAGCAAAAAGCCTTACCTTTGACTGCTCGTTGTCATTCTTTTACAGGTGCAACTATTTTTAAACCTTTAACTGCCCCACCAAGAAAAAAAAAAGGTTTGGATTGCATTTCTTAACTCCTACCCACATAGCAAAATTTCACTAGCCCAGTTCTGGCTCACACAATCAGCTTTTGCTTGACCCACATGTTGCAGTGAATTACGGCACATGACTGGACCAAGTCTGGCTTCCAGACAATGACCAAACATGGACCATATCTGGACCAAGACTCAGCCAAGTTAATAACCCATAACTGGGCCTGAACTGGGCCAGATATGTTGGTGTGTCCCGACTGCAATGAAATTGATAAACCCATGAAGCATTACGCTTTGGCACATTATGGGTGTGGTTTCCTCGAATTACCTGATTGGTAGAATTTTTTTCCTTTACTCAAAAAATAATTTAAAAGTTTTTTTAAATGTGGGTCAAGAACGACCAACCTTAGGTGGCCCACATATCAGTTTTTAACAACTGGACCAAATACTACATTTGACATCTGGCCCATGTCTTAAAGATGGTGCCACCTCTACCAAACCCGGGTTATGTTTGGCCCACATGCTGTATGCCAGTGCCGAATGAATGCCTGCTGTGCCAGCTTCATGCCAAATCGGGGCCACAATTATTTGCTACCTGGGTAATGTTGCTAGTTAACATATGCATTTTTTTTCCAACATCCCATAATTTCTAAAATATTAAGCTCTACTAAATGGTATATGTCAGATTCTGGTAAAAGTACCGGAATTATACATGTATGAAAAATCTGAAAATATTAAGAGTAAGACCAATTTATTTGAAAACATAATTAAAGTAAAACATTTTAGAATACTAAATAGGCGTCATGGTGGCGCAGTGGTTAGCACTGTCACCTCATAGCAAGAAGGCTGCTGGTTCGAGCCTCAGCTGGCATTTGTGTGTGGATTTTCTCTTCATATTTTCAGAGTTTCTCTGCGTGCTCCCGTTTCCCCCCTACAAATCCAAAGACATGTTGTATAGGTGAATTGGGTAAGCTAAATTGGCCGTAGTGTATGTGTGTGAATGAGTGTGTATGGATATTTCCTAATACTGGATTGCAGCTGGAGGGGCATCCGCTGGGTAAAATGTATGCTGGATAAGTTGGCAGTTTATTCCGCTGTGGCGACCCCTGATTAATAAAGGGACTAAGACGGACAGAAAATGAATGAATGAATGAACGAATAAATACCAAATCATATTTATTTTTTGAAGTATGCCATAAAATATTTCAGATTATCATTTAACATGTTTTTTTTTTATAAAACCAAAATCAAGTGTAGTAGTGCAACAGGATTGTTTGTTAGATTTTTTTGTAAAACAAAAATGCTGTGTGTGTAAACCATTATTTAAAAATAGTCATTCTTCATATTACTTCAACAGTCATTATTTAAAACAGTCAAAATATGGTCAACCATTTGGTAGAGCAGGCAGTTAAAGTGTTCATTTGAATGTGCGCGGTTTCATTCCTTCACTCAAAAAATACGTTTGCATTTTGTTCAAACTACTTCTTTAAAATAAGCTGAAACAACACAAGTCTTGAGTGGTTGTTTATGACAACTTATTTGTTTTATGTTCAATCCACTTATATTTGTAGTCTAATAAGTTAACTTAATTCCTTTATGTTGTCCCAACACAAATCGATTGCGTGGAACGCAGTAGGCATATTTTTGCAGTGTTCGGAGTGTTTTACTTACAAAAACATATTGTCATGTCGTTTATATTGCAAATTGGCATTTGTTTTCATAACCTAATATGTTAACATACTAAATATAATCACTGGTTTGCTGTGCGGTTTTTCAATATAAATCACTTTGTTATTCTGTTATTATTAAATGTTCTTATTTTGACTCTTGAAGAATAGGAGACAATGGTCGTGCCCAACTAAGCCTGGTTTCTCTCGAGGTTTTTTATCCTTCACTTCCGCCAATTGGTGAAGTTTTTTTCTCGCCGCTGTCGCCACTGGCTTGCTCGGGATCTGTGGAGCTGCGCATCGATGGATTTGTTCTTCAGGGTTTGGACTCTCAGTAGTGAATATTAAACCACACTGAACTGAATTAAACTGAACTTCAACACTGAAAACTTACACTGTTTCAATTTCATTATATAATCTGCTATGTGAAGCTGCTTTGACACAATCTACATTGTAAAAGCGCTATAGAAATAAAGATGAATTGAATTTAATTGAAAATGAATGGAAGTGTCGCATATTTGCAACCAGTGTGACTTCCGAGTCGGAAAAATAAGGTGTATACGGGCCTTTTGATGCCAGTAGGTTTTCTCCAAAGGCTTACAGTCCGTCAATGTGGCATAAAACTCTACATATAAAACAGGTAAAAATGACAAAATGTATTTTTTCAATTATCTGGGAACACCTGGACCACAGAGAAGCGTTGCGTGCGTGTGTGCGTGTGTGCGTGTGTGCGTGTGTGTGTGTGTGTGTGTGTGCTTGCGTGCGTGTGTGTGTGTTTCAGGGCCTGTCTCGGCATGGTCTGGGTCTTTGATGTAGTAAAAAAGGCCTGAGGGTCCCGACTCTGTTCGAAGGGTGACAAAAGTCCAAGTTATTTAACTGAAAATAGATCAAATTAAATTTATAAAAAATAACTGTGTTGACAGTGGCCGTAACTAAAAGACGCAAGAACTCAACATGAAAATCTAATAGAGGTAATAAAAGAAAATTAATCTAAACTACACTGTAAAAAAAATCCTGGTTGCCTGAATTTTTAAAGCTGATTTAAATTAATCTTATGAGTCCATTAAACGTATATTAATGTTAAAATGACTTAAACAGCTTGCGTTACTCATAAGATTAGGTTAGAACATGATTACCTTTTTTAAAATGACCTGAAAACATATGCAGTCAGAACTAATTTATCATATAATTTTTAATGTGAGATATGTGGTTCCAAACATGTAAATAGAAAAGCAATGGCATTTTGTGTAATAATAAAAATCTAAAGTATGTTTAAAAATAAGCATTATGCAAACGAAATGTATTAAATTCCTCATAATCCCGCTGACTGCTCTTAATCTTTGGAAGATTGTTCTGATTTAGGTTTTACCATTTTTGTTTTACTGATGGTTGTTCAATTTTCAATCATATAGGAATGAAGATTGGTAAAATAAAAAAATATAATAAATCATTAACTGCCAAATCTTCTATTAAAAACTAACGCGTCACTGCCGTTTTGAGAAATTTACGCAAATTTAACAACATCATAATATAAGAATTATATTATAACAAAATATAATTCAGCATTTTAATACTCGATCTGTGCGTAGAAATATAATTGCAGACATTTATTTACTAAGAAAATTAGTAGACAAGAAAAGAAAAAAGAGGCTATTTGTCAAGCTTGAAATCACCCAATAGCATATCTGTTAAAAAAAAAAAACTAAAGCAACACCAAACAAAATTTATAACAATTAAAACATAATATTTTGATGACTTTATTATTAGGCTGTTTTGAAATGTGAAAAATTAAATATTTTAGGCTATTTGTGTCCAAATGTTTTCATGAAGTGCTGATGAAAATTGCGCAATGTCTTGACGTATATTTTGTCTCGTTTGTTTTTTATATAATGTATATACAATTTAATTAAATTTTCTTCTTTTTAATAGCCCATTTGAACTTGAGTCTAGAGGATCAGTAATGCTGATAAGTGATCTGACGTGACGTGATCAGTGCAGAAGCGCGCGCGCTGTCCGTGGTACTGAACGCTCGAGATGCCGCTGCTCTCATTCGCTGAGCATTTTACAAGAATTTCGACATTATTAATCCATTTTAATATTTTACGTCTTCATAAGTATGTGTTAGTTACATTAACAATTAATATTTAATGTTGACTTTTATGTTAAGCTTTAAGATAGTCTGTACAGCGAAATGGATTTAAATTGTAAAAAAAAGTATCAATCAAATTTCTAAGATGACTCACTCGAAATACATTAAATTAGATAGCTACGTTTAGATTATTATTATTATTATTATTATTATTGCTTCTTTGTTAAAACACTGAAAGGTGACCATGATATGCTTTTACACCAAACATAGTGATAGTTAGTCATAGTCTCCTATAGAAAAATATATATATATGTGTGTGTGTGTGTGTGTGTGTGTGTGTGTGTGTGTGTGTGTGTGTGTGTGTGTGTGTGTACAAGCTTGATTTGATTTTTAAACTGTAATTATATTATTAGACCGACTCATTTATAATTTTAACAAGAAGATAAAGTAATCTTGCATTGCTTACGTTTACATTTGTTAAACAATATTCTGGGATTCCAAACAAGTTATATGATTTAAAACATCGTGGACTTATTTTTTTTTTTAATAATAACGAATTAATTTAGGTTTTTATATTCCTTGTATTCATTTATTAGGCTTTAAATCTTGTGCATTTGGGGAATGAGGTCCTCCTAGGACCTCCTCTTGCATTGCATTTTTCCCATCACGCCAGCATGACGCTCTTAAAACAGCATTATTGTAGCCTATTCATACGTTGTTCATACTGACAAATCTTAAATTGAAAACACGAGGAAACTAACACAATTTATCTTATAACAACAGTTTTGCATCTTTCATTTGAAGCTAACATAATTTTAACAATATTTTAGCATGCATTATAACAAAAAGGTTAGTAGGCTAACATCATTGGATCACAAGTGCGTCAGCAAAAGTAGAAAGCACGAAAAGAAATTAGAAAACATTTGCCGAGAGATCATAAAAATATACAGTTAAAGCATTCAGAGAGAGAAAGAGAGAGTAATATGATATATATATGAAATTAATTATATGATATATTGAATATGATATATTATTTATATATTTATTAATATTTTTTACTACTATTAATATTTACTGTTTTTTATTATTTATTATTATTTTATTGTTTTTTATTATATGTATATTCTTTTTTACGTAAACTTTATAAATGCTTTGGCAATACAATAAAGCGAGAGAGCGAGAGAGCGAGAGAGAGAGCGAGAGAGAGAGAGAGAGCGAGAGAGCGAGAGAGAGAGAGAGAGAGAGAGAGAGAGAGAGAGAGAGAGAGAGAG
>CAIGQZ010001236.1:123723-143830 GCA_903798205.1 Danio tinwini
AGAGAGAGAGAGAGAGAGAGAGAGAGAGAGAGAGAGAGAGAGAGAGATTCAGTGATGCTATTCAGTCGTAAATAAATTCTTGGAAAACTCATTTCAACCTTAGACAGACCATCCCACCACGGAGACTATATAATTTTATATGAGCCCGACAGAAACGCCACAAAGCGCTGGCAACCTGAACTCTGAAGCTCAGCAGGTCTTCTGATACCTAAAGGTGAATCTGCATTGATTTTTGAGACGTGCAAATATAAACATGATGGATGTCCTGCTGGCTCTGAGAGATCTCCTTCAGCTGTCAACGCGGAGTGTGTTACTGTCGCTCCTGGTGTGTTTAATGCTCATGTTTCGGCGTCGGCAGCTGGTACCGGGTCCGTTCTCTTGGCCGGTCATCGGTAACGCCGCTCAGCTCGGTAACTCTCCTCATCTTTACTTCAGCCGAATGGCTCAGAAATACGGCGACGTGTTTCAGATCAAACTGGGCAGCAGAAATGTGGTGGTTCTGAACGGAGACGCGATCAGAGAGGCGCTCGTTAAAAAAGCGGTCGATTTTGCAGGTAGACCCGACTTTGCTTCATTCCGGTTCGTGTCCGGTGGGAAAAGCATGGCTTTCGGTAACTATAGCCAGTGGTGGAAACTGCACCGTAAAATCGCGCACAGCACTGTCAGAAATTTCTCCACGGCCAACATCCAAACCAAGGAGACCTTCGAGAAGCACATCGTGAGCGAGATCGGAGAGCTCATCCGTCTGTTTCTCAATGAATCCCGCGAGCAGCAGTTCTTCCAGCCGCACCGGTATTTGGTGGTGTCAGTGGCGAACACGATGAGCGCCGTGTGCTTTGGCACCCGCTACGCGTACGATGACGCGGAGTTCCAGCAGGTGGTGGGCAGAAACGACCAGTTCACCAAAACAGTCGGAGCCGGGAGCATCGTGGATGTGATGCCCTGGATGCAGTACTTCCCAAACCCCATCAGAACCCTTTTTGACCAGTTTAAAGAGCTCAACGAGGAGTTTTACGCGTTCATTGATTTTAAAGTAGTGGAGCACCGAAAGACCATTTTACCGAGTCTCGTTCGCGACATGACTGACGCCTTTATCGTCGCTCTGGACAAGGGGCTGTCCGGGGGCTCGGGGGTCTCTCTGGATAAGGAGTTCGTGCAGCCGACTATCACAGATATTTTCGGGGCCAGTCAAGACACTCTGTCTACAGCTCTCCAGTGGATCATTCTGTTACTTGTCAGGTACATATAAAACAATACATTTACAATTAAATGTAGGCCTATCATAACATATAATTGTTTAAAATAAATAGTTTTAACACACAAGTAGTAATACAATTGTTTACTATAAAAACTGGGTTGTCATCATAACCCAATGTTGGTTAAAATATGAACAAAACTAATTTAATTATTACATTAAAACTACACCTTTAAACCCAACGGGTTTGCCCATATTTGCCCATATTTTTCATATATAATAGCATTTTAATGTTTCGTAAATTCAAAATGGTATATTATTTTTTAATTCTGGTTCAAAAACTTGCTATATTGTACTTCAAATAACACACTCGCTCACACTTATAAGTTTTAAAAAACGAAACTTTAAAAGTTGCAGTAAGACAAATCTATTTAGTTCTCTGGAATAATACACTTCTGTTGCTATTTTTTATAGTTTGACACTAAAAACCAACACGCAAAAGAGTGACAATAATATATTTATAATCATTTTAAAAATCACAGAAAAACAATATATTAAATGTATTTTGAATTGACAAAGCTGTCATGAAATGCATTTGTTTGAATGTATTTGCTGAACTGAGCTGCATGTAAAGTGCGCAGCGCGGAAAGATCATTCACAAGAGACGGACAGATCTGAATAGCACCAAACAGCTCTCATGTGTTATATAACTCTTCCGTGCAGGTACTGGCAGCAAATAATGAGGGCAGGTTACAGCAACACGAAATGAAACCTGACCCACTAACACTTTTAAACATGTAGGCCACTATGTGAAACTCAGCACGTAATGATAGCATTATGCAGAGTACTAGAAAAAACTATTAAAATAAAGGTTTTTGATTAGCAAATATAGTTCCATTAAAAACATTATTTAATTGAAAATTTCCATAAAGAAATGCACAAAACTTACACTCCCAAAGACGCGGTTTCGTCAATCGACGCGAATTTTGGTTACCATAAATGTCCTTTAATTAACAGCTTAAACAAACCATTTTAATAAATTAAATAATTAATGATAAACATTACTCCGTTACACTCATCCAAATATGCCAAACAACCACTATTTTGGTTCCACTGAGAAAACACCTTTTTGGAAACTTTACTTTTTAAAGAATAAAAAAAACCTTCTCAGCTATAAAGGACCTTTTATATGAAAAACACATGATTGATAAAGGTTCTTCCTGAAATCATCAATTTATCATCTGCAACTAATAGTAATCTTTTCAATTGCTCAAAAAAGTTCAAATGAAGGGCTCCAAACAATGTAAAGAAACATTTTCCATGTTAAAAACATTTTAGAGAATGGAAAGGGATGTTAAAATTTCCCCATGGAACCACTGATGCCCTCAATGATTTAAAATATAGGCCTATATTTGTTGCAAACAAAGGTAGTGCTTTTTCCTGGATGACCCTTAAAATTGCACATTTTGTACATCTCCTTTTTGTCTGACACACATTTCAAGTCTTGCAGTCCCTAACCTTCAGTCTTGTGACCTGAAGTTTTTTTTAATAAGTAAACATACAAAATGAGTTCCAGGAATTTTATGCCATCACTGTGAAAACCACATTTTGATTTTATTCATGAACAGAAATGATAATGAATCACCAGGCAAACATATTTTACACTACTAAAATTTACTAGAACTTCTATGTTAAGCTGATTTGACAAAAATGTACACTACTTGACAAAAGTCTTGTCGTCGATCCCAGTTGTAAGAGCAACAAATAATAACTTGACTTCTAGTTGATCATTTGGAAAAGTGTTAGAAGTTAAATTTTTTTACAATGAATCATCTGTTAAACTGCATCACAATCATCACTTCAGAAGGCCTATTGGAACCCGCATGGACCCAAGATTCTTACAAAAATCCGTTACATTTGGTGAAGAAAAAATCATAGTTTAGGGTTATATTTAGTATAGGGGTGGGTGAGAAATCTGCAGAGTGGATGGCAACATCAACAGCCCGAGGTATCAAGACATTTGTGCTGCCAATTACAAACCACAGGAGAGGGCAAATTCTTCAGCAGGATAGCGCTCCTTCTCATTCTTTAGCCTCCACATTAAAGTTCCTAAAAGCAAAGAAGGTCAAGGTGCTCCAGGATTGGCCAGCCCAGTCACCAGCCATGAACATTACTGAGCATGTCTGGGGTAAGATGAAAGAGGAGGCATTGAAGATGAATCCAAAGAATCCTGATGAACTCTGGGAGTCCTGCAAGAACGCTTTCTTTGTCATTCCAGATGACTTTATTAATAAGTTATTTGAGTCATTGCAGAGATGCATGGATGCAGTCCTTATTTATATATTTTATCATTATTTCTTGTCTAAGCAAAGTCTGACCTTACTGTCCTAATTAAATAATTAAAAATCAATGCATGATCATATTTTATTTTGGTAAAATAAGCGTAATCAAGAGGCCTTTGCCTTTCATATAAGCCACTTCTGATACCAAATGATCAACTAGAAGTCAAGTTATTAGTTGCTGTTCCTAAAACATGGATAGACGACAAGACTTTTGTCAGGTAGTGTACAATCTATATTGATTATAAAGATGAATTGAATTGAATTAAAATGAAAGATTGCAACCACTAAAAGAGAAAGAACCTTTTTAAATAGTTATTTTCTTAATGGAACCGTGCCAGAACCTTTATTTAAAATAGTGCAGAGTAAACTCATGCCATAGAAAGTTGAAACATCTTTAAAGAGATCTTCACTTACGTTGCAGGTATCCAGAAATCCAGAAGCGTCTTCAGCAGGATGTGGACAGAGTAGTGGATCGCAGTCGTCTTCCAACCATCGCAGACCAGCCTAATCTTCCATACCTGATGGCCTTCCTCTATGAAGTCATGCGATTCACTTCATTCACCCCTTTGACGATTCCCCACAGCACAACCACAGACACATCCATCAACGGGTACCCCATTCCCAAAAACACAGTCATTTTTGTCAACCAATGGTCTTTGAACCATGATCCGACAAAATGGGATCAACCTGAGGTGTTCAACCCACAGCGCTTTCTGGATGAGGACGGATCCCTCAACAAAGACCTGACCACCAATGTGCTCATCTTCTCACTTGGCAAGCGAAGATGCATCGGAGAAGATGTGTCTAAAATACAGCTTTTCCTCTTCACGTCCCTGCTGGTCCATCAGTGTAGTTTTAAAGCTGAAAGGACTCCCAATATGGACTTCGAATACGGGCTCACGCTGAAACCCAAACCCTTTAAAGTGTCTGTCACAGCCCGCGACAGCACAGACCTGCTGGACAGCTTGGTAGGAACATCTCAAACCCCGACAGAAAAGAGACAGAAATTTGTTTGAAGTGAAATCAACGCACACGACTTTGCCAAATGAAGGCGGCTAAGAAAACAAACACTGAAGAATATCTCACACCTACTCGTATCACTGTATTTATAGATGTCATACTCAGGCACAAACTTTTTCTTGCTCTGATTGAGCTACAGGAACAAAAACACACACAATCATTACTGTAACTACGTGATGCACTGATTTTCGCTAAATCACAGAAACCAAAAGCTACAGAACAGGACTTTGTGTGCTGGTTTACTTTACTGTTAGGACTGACACGAAAGTTACAAGTTGAGCAAGAATATTTTTCTCAACCTGCTTGTTTGGATTCAGTAAGGAGTTTAACAAGTCAATGTGAAACACTGTTTGCAATCCATTCTTTGAAATTGATTTCAATTATATTGCGATCACTTGTTTTATCTGTAGTTATGATTGTAGTTTACACTAAAATTTTTTATTACTTTTAACATTATTAAGGGATAGTTGACCCAAAAAATGAAAATTTACTCATTATTTACTCAGTTATTGTCCTTCAGCTTAGTCCCTTATTTATCAGGGGTCACCACTGCAGACTGAACCACTAACTATTCCTGCATATGTTTTTCGCAGCGGATGCCCTTCCAGCCGCAACCCAGTACTGCGAAACACCCATACACTCTCATTCTCACACACACACGAGCACACTAATACACTATGATCAATTAAGATAATTCAATTCATCTACAGCGCATGTATTTGGACTGTGGGGGAAACCGGAGCACCCGGAGGAAACCCACACCAACACGGGGAGAACATACAAACTCCACAAAGAATTGCCAACTGACCCAGCTTGGGCTCGAACCAGCGACCTTCTTGCTTTGACAATTTCGACAGTGCTAACCACTGAGCCACCATGCCGCCCCTACACATTCTCAAGTGCTTAAAATGTACTAGTTTCTTTATTCTGCTGAATGCAAAAGTAGATATTTTGAAAAATGTTGTAAACAAATGACATCCATAGTAGAAAGAAAGTAATACTATGGAAGTCAATGGCTACTTATTTCAACATATCTTCTCTCTGTGTTCAACAAGAGATAGAAAATTTATCAGTTTTTTTTTTTAACAAACTAAGGATAATTCTCATTTTTTTGGGTGAACTAGCCATTAAGAACTGCTCTGCTATATTTTAAATGACTGCATTTAGCATAAAGTACTTTTTTGCCTAGTGTCCTTTAGCTCAAACCAGCCCTATGCTGCATTATTAATGTCACTATGTAATGCTCATATAATGAGAAATTTGTACAGTATGATCTTACAGCACTTTATTGTTCTTCTAAATCACCGAGCTCCTTGATACCATTTCCTGATTCTCACTACGGCATTGTTGAAGTCTGTGCCTTGTTATTATGGACTTCTTAGCATTAATCTATAATTAACTAATAAACGCAAGCAGGCAACCTCCATTGTGTTCCTGCAACCTCCTTCCTAATGAAATATTGTCCGGAGAGTCTCACAGTGGGTCACAGGAAGAGAAACTATTCTGGACATCTATCTATAAGTCTATTTTAGGTTGAATGTGATTTTTCATATCTGGCACATGATCATGTGTGGTCAGAAAGGAAATGTATTTTGTGTCCCTTGGGTCCTTTTCAGTGAGGGGATTCCTGAAGGGAAATTTCAGGGTTTGTTAATTAACATGAATAGTATGTGTTATGGTTATTAATTTGCTTGTTTCTAACTGCTGAAATATATGTGTGTTTGATCTGCTGTAATCCATTTTTGTTTATAGGCTGCTGAACTGTATTAGACATGCTATGTGTTTTATGTGTAAAAGATTATTTGTAAGCTTGTAACGAAATTGAAAATTGCTTATATTTTTCTACTTCATAACTGCTCAGATATATGACTTATTATATATATATACACAATTATAACAAAAAACAATCAATACAATAAATTCTACAGTTACTAAATTTCTAACAGTATTGTTTATATTATGCTCACATTCATGATAGACAGACAGATAGATAGACTGTAAAATCCAACATTTAACTTTATCAAATGAAATTAGTGTAGCTAACTCAAAATTTACTGAAAGTTAATTCTACTCATTTGGGTTTTGAACTCAGTGTTGAATTTAATGAGTTAATTAAATACCTCATTACGTCAACTTAAATGGAGTAAGTTCACAGTACTCACATACAGTAAATTATTATTTTTTTACTCAAAAGATGTGTAGCCATCGGTTTCCTCAAATGGTTTGTGTTGCCTTAACTTATTGGGTTTTACAGCACTCCGTTGGTTTGAATTCTCTTCATTTATCGGGGTTTATTGTGCTCAAATTGCTTCATTTACTCAAATGGATTAAGTTCACAGTACTCATTAGGATTAGTTTTCGAACTTGAATGGTTTGTTGCAATCGGTTTCCTCCAATGGTTTGAGTTACCTTAACTTATTGAGTTTTACAGTGTAGATAGATGGATAGACAGACAGACAGACAGACAGACAGACAGACAGACAGACAGACAGACAGACAGACAGACAGACAGACAGACAGACAGACAGACAGACAGACAGACAGATAGATAGATAGATAGATAGATAGATAGATAGAATAATATTTATTTATTAAAATGTATTATTATTTATTATTTTATAAAAAAAATTGGACTGATTTTAAGTTACTTTGTTAAATTAGCTGTAGTTTTGCTTTGGTACTAACTAATCTAATGCATAAACTAATATCTTACTGTAACACATCCTATAGAAAATATTAATTTAAAACAGAGATCTGTGTGGTGTGTGCTCATATATACAATCATGCATACATTCTGTACATGCATAAACATATACACTCACCACATATACACTCACCGGCCACTTTATTAGGTACCCATTACGAGTACCTGGTTGGGCCCGCTTTTGCCTTCAGAACTGCCTTAATCCTTTCTGGCATAGATTCAGCAAGGTACTGGAAATATTCCTCAGAGATTTTGGTACATAATGACATGATAGCATCACGTAATTGCTGCAGATTTGTCGGCAGTAGAATTTGAGACTCAGTAGAATTTGAGACCTCAACCAGGCAACGTTTTTCCAATCTTCTATTGTCCAATTTTGGTGAGCCTGTGCGAATTGTAGCCTCAGTTTCCTGTTTGTAGCTGACAGGAGTGGCACTCTGTGTGGTCTTCTGCTGCTGTAGCCCATCCACCTCAACTTTGGGCATGTTGTGCATTCAGAGATGCTCTTCTGCATACCTCGTTTGTAACGAGGGGTTATTTGAGTTACTGTTGCCTTTCTATCAGCTGAAAACAGGCTGGCCATTCTCCTCTGACCTCTGGCATCAACAAGCCATTTGCCCCACAGAACTGCCGCTCACTGGATGTTTTTCTCTTTATCAGACCATTCTCTGTAAACCCTAGAGATGATTGTGCCTGAAAATATCAGTAGATCAACAGTTTCTGATATACTCAGGGCACCTTGTCTGGCACTAACAACCATGCCACGTTCGAAGTCACTTAAATCACTTTTTTCCCCCATTATGATGCTCGGCTTGAACTGCAGCAGATTGTCTTGACCATGTCTACATGCCTAAATGCATTGAGTTGCTGCCATGTGATTGGCTGATTAGAAAATTGCTTTAAGAAGCAGTTGGAAAGGTGTACCTAATAAAGTGGCCAGTGAGAGTAGCTGAAATGCGTAAAATAAAAAATAAATATAGAATCTACTAAAACTTTTGCAGATTTACATATTCACTGACCTTTGGTAAAAAAATGACAAGTAAAAACACCATTGCGCTATCTGCAAGCAGACACTCAACTGGGCATTTAAAACAGAAGCAAAGTGTGTAGAATATTCCCTTCCCTGCGAAGTGCTTTATCTCGCTTTCCCAGCACATCCTATTCTGACCAAGCCTGAGGTTTGTAGCCATTCGAGCTCAGAGTGCGTGACAAGTGCAGATAAAACCAGCTGATTATTGATACCAACAGCGGCTGGCTCCTCATCCAGACCCTTCAGAGGAAAAGAAAACATGCTTCACTACTGGAAAACCAACAGTAGGACTGCGAAAGAAACAATTATTGCTAAGAAGCCAAGAGAGTCTGATGAGAAAACCAATACAACATGAAATGCTTAAACTTTTACTTTTCTAATGCAATGTAACACATCTCAGTTCAAATCAAACTAAAGTTTTTGAGTCATGAGTGTTTGAGATCGGACCATTTTTCACAAAAACATTATTGTTTTTACTATTAACTGTTAAGTTAGAACTTGTAATTTAAAAAATATTAAGAATAAATAGATAGAAATAACCAGCTGAAAAATAAAAAAATTATGTGAATCTTTAGTGATCTTTGCACCACTGTTTATGAAATGCGCTATATCAATAATAGCGTGCCTTGTTTATTCATTCATTTACTTTTCGGCTTAATCCCTTTATCAATCTGGGGTCGCCACAGCGGAATGAACCGCCAACTTATTCAGCATGTTTTTACGCAGCGGATGCCCTTTCAGCCGCAACCCATCACTTGGAAACATCCATACACACTCACTCACACACACACTATGGTCAATTTTAGCATACCCAATTCACCTGTATCACATGTCTTTGGACTTTTGGAGAAACCAGAGCACCTGGAGGAAACCCACGCCAACACGAGGAGTACATGCAAAGTCCACACAGAAATGCCAACTGACTCAGCCGAAGCTCAAACCAGCGACCTTTTTGCTGTGAGGCGAACGAGCTATCCACTGCACCACCGCATTGCCCCTGCCTTGTTGTTAATAATGCTAAATGTATAAATATAATCTTGTACAACACATCATATTTATTTTTTAGTCTTATTGTCAATTAATGATTCAATAATTCACTCATAAAACTTCATGTTTCATTAGTAGATGTGTCATTTTTGAAGAACTATTGAGTGACATTTTTGAAGGTTATTTGTGTCGCCACCTATTGATTAAACAGTGTAATGGCTACAACTTTCAACAGCGTCAAGTTGCATTTTAATCTAAACGGTGATTTTAATCTTACCATAAACATCAGTGTTTATATCTGAACTATAAACTGTTATCCCAGTACTTCTGTGTTATTTGATTGTTCGTAAATTTGTAATAAACTGAAAAGTGTAAAAAATGAATCTCTCTTGATCCAACACAGATTTAAATGCAGTGCACCGAAGGATTAGTAAACGTATGCAAATCATCATCATTTATAATTTGTGTGTGTTAGTGTTTGGATTGAGATTCCGATCTTTTAATGTTCAATTGTGCACTATACATCGAATGCATTAATGCAGGCTAAACAAGTAGTGACAGAAAACACCAAAAACACATTTTTTGAGATGTTGACAGTCATATACTTATTTGTCCCACGCTGCTAAAAACATTATTAGGACACATATATTTCACTAAAAAGTCAAAATTGGTTGTTTTTGCGCTGTTTAGAACAAATTCGTTCTTCCGGTAAAAAGAAACTTTTGAAGCAATATCATGGCCATGAGATCATTGTGTAAATTCCAGTGGGAGAATTGGTTGTCTGTACTGGCCGGTACAAAGTAACGTCATTAAGTTTTCAGCATTAATTCACGAGAAAGACTTGGTTCAAACCAATCAGCGCACTCTATTGCAAATGAGATGCAACTTCATTAATATGCATGATATGGCTTTGAAGACTCTTATTACCTGTTACAGTGTTCAGAGAGATGGCACGTTGTGTTGTCAATTATAATTCAAACAAGTAGAAGAAAAATTGTGACATGGGTCGTCAGTGTTGCGTTTATAAATGTGCCGCAACAAAGGTTTTGTTTCCATTTCTTCGCAATGAGAGCACAGCTTGCGTGTGGACCCACATGTGTGGATTACAGTGGTCTGCTAACAGGTTACAAAAACATGTTTGGGAAGAGCATTTTTTACCCAAGAGCTTTTCGAATCTGGAAATGGTGAAATCCGGATTTGCCAGTCGCAGTTCCAGTTGGTGTTTATTGTCCTGTGTCTACGGGTTTGGTAAGTGTGTGATCAATGTTCGTTGTTTATGTTTATTCCAATGGCAAAGTTAGTTAGTATCACCAGCAGTACTCTTTCAGTTTTTAAAGACATACCTTAGTCAAATAAATTTAGTTACTAAATTTACAGTAATATCAATACAATATTATGGACTGAAAATCCTCTACTTCCACACAGCTCTCATATCCGCTGTAAATGCTTCTCTCCAAAATCACTGCCTGTCTCCCCTGCGTCTGTGTATGTTGCTTGTGTGAAAATCAGCTGTAGTGCACGTAATGAAACTCCCCTTTTCATGCAAACCCTTCCCTCTTTCGCCACTCGAGACTCCTAAACAAAGCTGGACTCACCCACTTTTGGCTCGTTTCCACTGAGTGGTACAGTACGGTACGGGTCGGTACGGGTCACCTTTATCAAGCTTGCGTTTTCACTACAAAGGGTACCCTTTTGGTGAGCGTGGTGTACTACAGAGAGTTTCAGTCAATGTCATTCAAGCTCGAATAAATGTCTACAGTAAAGCTGTACAGTTCGTTCACATTATATGAGAAGCTCTTCTAACAAAACAGATGCTTTAAACATATTAATACTTGTTTATAAATGTTTATTACTAACATTTCTATGAACATGATTTGATTATAACTGCAGATCAATGACAGTGTGACAGTGTTACAGCCTACTGTAACGTCTGCAATTATATAAAATAAATAAATAAATGCAACATATATAAACACATACAGACCCCTACAGTCTCTGATATGTTACTAATTACAGAAAAACTACACACAGCATACATTTAGTCCTTATTTCAGTTCAAAAACAACACGCAACATATACAGTAGCTCACAGTTAGAGCTAACCTCTCATCTGTGTCTGTAATCTTCAGCAGCACATGTAGCCTCTGTTAGAGAGAATTTCCGTCATTCCGAGTTCATAATAGTCCAAAAGGTGATGATAAACATGGCCGTTTGTTCAGGTTGCTGAAACTATTTGCTCCTGTTGGGAATCCTTGTAATCCTGTTGGGCTTCTCCTTTTTTCCGCGCTTCACTCTCACTTTTGTCCTATTCTTTCTGAATAGATCAGATGTCGAAGACGCTTCATTAATGACACACACACGTTATTATTGTCAGCTCAAGAAGTTCGTTATATCAAATCTTGACGCGATCGCGGACTCGCTGGAGAAAGCGAAAAACCGCTCGCACTTTTAGACGGCCTCATAAAACAACAACAGGACACGGCAGATTCTTGGCTTTGTGGCTGTTCATCAAGACAACGACAAGGTTTGTTTTGAGCCCGGGTCATCCATGTATCGTTATTATAATGCATATAGTTGTCTCGGCTGTGCATTTAAAAACATGGCGGCTCAAATGTTTTGATTCTGGCTAGCTCCACGAGATCGTGACGTATCTCTGTAAACCAATCAGCGTTCAGCTGCGTGTGTAGCTCCACCTTTTAGTACCCCTTCTCATCTTTGGTACCCTTTCGAAAGGGTGCCGAAAAAGTGGTACGGTACGGATCGGTTCGGTACGCTTTTGACAGTGGAAACGGCCATAAAAGCGTACCGAACCGATCCGTACCGTACCGTACCACTCAGTGGAAACGGGCCATTTCCTGACTTTTTTTAAACTAGAGATGTGAAAACCCCCTGCTGAGAGAGGGGGTTTCATGGCCCTTTAATAACCTAAGAAAGCATTTAGTTGCCACCACAACTTATTTAGTCACCATTATATATTACAGGTAAGCCAAAATGCTTTCACACATGCAATTTGAAAGATGCAAAAATCAATCTCTCTGGTCATTACAAATTTAGGATTAATCTACAAGTAAAAAAGAAAAAAATGTAATTAATCTGAGGTCACATGCGTGCCGGACCATGTGTCACGTTTGTGGGTCTTTCTGTTTTTCTTGCATGTGTGTGTGTGTCTGTGTGTGGGAAGTGGGTGTGTGGGTTCTTCACCACGTGGTGTGTGTGTGTATGTATGTTTACATTTATCAGGTGGGTGGTCACGTGTTTTGTCGCTACTCTCTACGCACAGGTGTTTGTTATTAGTCACAGCTGATGCGCGTTTCGCGTGCTAAATATGTTCAGTGTTTTGTAGTTAGCATTATCAGTCCGTTGTTTGTTCACTCCTGTGTCTGCCTCTGTTAGACTCTCTCGCTCACTGTGGTGGAGGCTCTCCGTCATAACCCGTTTCTGTTGGACCTTACGCAAGTCTCAGTCTCTTCGATGTTGTTACTACTGCCTGCTCTGAAGACAACATTATCTGTGAGACTTCACCTCATATATGTTTCTCTTATGAACTTTACCGTGGGTAGACTTGACGATTTCCTTGAGAGCGGCTCCTTAGCGCGACCTTCCCCTTTCCTCGATATCTGGTGAGATATCCTTGAAAGACTGCTGTACGACGCTGGTTCACGGATGAACCTTCATTGCTGTTTAGCGTGTTGTATTCTGGTGTGAGAATCCTTGCCCTACACTATATCTGGTGAGACCAATACCAGTTGTGACTTTTTAAATAAATCATCTTGTTTTCACTTGCATTTGGGTCTCCTGTGTTTATCTTAGTGACACCGTGGGTCCGTAGAGTTTATGGATGAAAAGTAATCCGTTACACCTGCAATCCTTTTTTTAGCATAGTTAATATTATTGATAAACTACTGTTTCAATTAGTTTAGATTTTTCTGTTTTTCTTTTAAATGTTAAACATTTTGTAGTGTTGTGTTGTCATCTTCCTCTTTTTTCATATTTACTGCATATGGGCAGGTGTGATTTTGCCAATTAGCAATGGATCCTGGATTATGTTAATTCTAGGACATTATTCCTGTTCAAAAACGTAGTCCATAATCAATCCCTAACCCCTAAATCTAACAGTAAATTATTTCCAAAATCAGAGGAGATTTATTAATAGTTGGATAACAATGACAAAGAAGCACATAACCCTAACTGTAAGACTGAACTCAAGATAAGCTGTTAACTTATCCCTTCAATCTGATTGGAATGTTGCTCCAGGATCAACATAGATGTCCTACTTTGTGAAATATCGCTAATCATGTCTACAAAATTTATTAATTCAAATTTGATTCATTTTAGGTTTAGTTACTTTATTTAAAATAAGAAAAAACACTACTTAAAAAGAATCTAAGTTTAGTATTTAAATTATATTTTCATGAGCCACTTTATTAAGTACAGACTCAAATGAAGGTGTAGAAGTATCTCAAACATGATCAGAAGAAACGGACAACACCTGAGTGAAATATATGAGAGTCACAGCAAAGGGTCTGAATATTGTAACTGACTGACCATGTGATATTTCAGTTTTTCTTTTTAAATAAATCTGCAAAAATGTCAACAATTCTGTATTTTTTCTGTCGATATGAGGTGCTGTGTGTACATTAATGAGGAAAAAATGAACTTTTTATTTTTTTAGTTTATGGGGGTCTGAATACTTTTCGTACCCACTGTATACATTGTTAGCAATGGGTTGAGTCTTATTTGCCTTCAGAACTGTCTTATTTCCTCTGTAGAGATTATGGTCTGTTGTAAGATGATAGCATCATGCAGTTGAGGCAAATTTGTCGACTGCACACGTACACATGTACAATGTCAATCTGCCATTTCAGTGCTCTACTGGATTAAGATCTGCTGACTGTGGAGTTATTCAAGAAGTGAACTGTCACATTCAAGAAACCAGTTTAAGATGATCAGACCTTAGTGACATGAATTGCTATCCTGCTGGAGATGAAATTAATACACCATTAAATGAATACACTGTGCTTATTAATGGCTAAACAAGATCAGCAACAATTCTCAAGAAGGCAGTGGTTTATTTTAGAACTTCCAATTCAGTTTCCCATGAAAGCAATGACTCTCTCTCTCTCTCATTTATTGCTCCCATGAAAGCAATAAATGCTCTACAAACAAGTGTGTTTATGACTATGCTGAATAATATAAAAAGAAAATATCAGTTTGCATAAGCTGTTTTTAGCATCTAAAAATCAATGGAAGTGAATGAGACCAGAGACCAGATTTTTTCACCAAATTCTGAATATTGTGGCAGAAATCAAAGCTCAGATCAGGCAACTTTTTTTCCCCAATCATCTACTGTTTAATTCTGTTGTCATCTGTCAGAAGTGTCACTGGTTTGTGTTCTTGAAGAGAAATTCTCTTCTGCAGACTTTAATTGTAACAAGCAGTTCCTTGCAATTTAGTTGCTCTTCTGAACCAGTCTGAAGCCTGTTGCACAAAACTGGTTTTGATTTTTAGTTAGACAAGTTTGGATTTAGTTTGAGCTAACACTTTGTATTTGGCCTCAGGAGGTGGGTTGATTTTGATTGCATCTGGTAAAAGACTAATGATATACTTTGATGCTTCACTCTCATTAGTATGAATGGAGAAAAGTTCAATGCTCAGTATGGATGCAATAGCGAAAGAAGTCCCGCCTTCCGGTCGAAATAGGGCAATCGTCACGCTTTATAGCCATGCGGTTTGTGTGTTCAAATTAGTGTTTAAGCAACAACAGTAATGGGACCAGTCACTTCAGAATTTGTTGCTGATTTGGCATATATCATTTAATTGCCAGTTCAGCGAGCGGGTTTCGAGATTTCAGGATTACCCCATTCAATTAGATGGGGCTTTGGTCTTTGATGAACTGTTGGGGGTGTTGCAAATATGGCCGCAGAGTGAAAAGACTTGCCTTGAAATTGACTTTGGTTTCATTACCATGATAACTTACGCCACATGGCTATCCTGCTGCAGTGCAAGATTGATTATGAGTTAGAGAAAGCAAAGCCAAACTGGACCAATCAGCTGTCAGTAAAGTGGCATACATATTTCTGATGTAATGAAGCCACTCCTAGTTTCTGTGCATCTTTTTTGATATGATTAAAGTCCTTGGGAGATTAAAATATACATTTTTAGGTGTTATTATCAATATTATCAATATCATATTTTCTTATTATTAAGCAAATCCTCAGTTTGAACATTCTTTGGTGTGAATAAATGACAGATTTCAACATCAGTATTTCAGATTTAAAGGGTGCAGATGTATAAAATACTAGAGAGCATTTGATTGGTCAGAAGATTTGATGAGAGACTAAAGTATGAGACGAAATCCAAAATAAATAAAAAGATAAAGATTTGATTGTTTATATCTTCAAAATGCAAATTTTGTCACTGCTTTGAAGCCCAATAGTTAAAAGATTACCTCTAGAATAACATATTGATTCTAACTTTTATTTTGATTTCACATGGACTTTATAAGTTGCCTACTTCTTGAACTTAAGCTGCATCAACTGTTTATTTCTGCTTTGCAAATGCATTTAAATGCATTACATTTCTGATATATCATAAGTTGATATAAACTTCTGTTTTACATAAAAACCTCTATTGTATATAAAAGTCAGTATTCACCTACTTTTTGCATGCTCTTAGTTCTACAACTCTTGGAGAGACCTCGATGAATCCAGGTCATGGCCTTCAGGTATTATTGCTGTGCTGTATGCGAGAGAAGAACAGACTTACAGTAAATCAGGTAACGAGAAACTGTGAGATGGTTTTCAGTTCCTGAGGATTAACCGTTGTCCTGTTATACGATACTTCCATACAGATAAGCGTTAAAATGGACAATGCAAATAAAGCAAAAGATACTGTATGAAGTTTACCTTTTTATTATCTTCATCAAGGATGCATTCGGTTGCCAGTAAAGACTTTTATAACATTACAGAAACATTCCCCTTTACCAAAACAGTTGGAAATTTCTGTTATTTACCCACCTTTTACTCGTTTTAAACCTTTAAGAGTTTCTTCTGTTGAACACAAAAGAATGTAGTGTGAAGGAAGCTGTAACCAATATAATATGTAACCAACAAGAATATCTTCTTTTGTGTTCAACAGATGAAGGAAACTCATAAAGGTTTGAAATCACGAGTAAATACTCAGTAAATGTTCAATTTCGAGTGAACTATCCTTTTAATATGAATGTTTCTTGAGCACCTGATTTTGAAAACATCATGGGAATAAATTAAATGTTAAAAAAGTCAAACAGAAAACATAAAATAACATTTTACGGCTCTTTTTACTGTATTGTTGATTGAATAAATCCAACAATTTAAAAACAACTTACCAATTCAAACAAATAGACCATAAAGTATACTTAATTTCGTACTTCTTTCTTAAAGCTCAATTCTTTTATTTCATTATCATCCTTTAAAATTCAACTCAGTAAATAGTACAAGATCACTGTGCTTTATTTTAATCTTTTTTTTGTTCTACATGTTATTATCAGCATTTGTGTAATTGTTATAGTATTGCCTAGTAATGTTGCCTCTTGGAAATGGTTCTCAATTGACTTACTCAATTGGTTATTATAACAACCAGGATACTGAAAAAGTTGGGACAGTATGGAAAACGTAGTGATTTCAAACTTTACATTGACTTGTATTTCATAGATAAAATTTTTAATCTAGATAAATCTCACTGTAATCTTGGAATTAATCTAGATTAAAATGGCTCATTTTTTTTCTGTGCGAAATGAGGATGTTTTTTCTTTTCATTTGGCATGCGTTATTAAATTCCCTAACACTCTCACTAGTCCTTGCTCCTTATTCGCGTCTAATACCCCAGTTTTTCATGGGAGCATGAATGAAATGTTCATAAATGAAAGTGAAACTGCCAAACAGCAGTTAAAGTCACCCAAAATTACAGGAAACTCTTACATGAAAGCACTTCACGTAAACACCTTAATTATATTATTGTCTATTAAGGCAAATAACTAGATTACAGATGTTCATGTAAGCATAGTCAGTAGTGTCTTCGAAGTAAGTGAAAGATCCAGAAGAGCATCCTGCTGATTTGATTCAGAAGGGCACTTTTTTTGTCAGATGGCTCATCGGTTTGACTTTCATTTACCGTCATTCATTTTAAAAAGCACCCGCTCCATTTTATTTGTGTTTTACTTGAACACATAAACTCTACAGGTGCCTGATAGTTAGATGTGAAGCTAACATTAATCAGATTCACTGTAGCGAACTGCATCCATTTTAGCACGTCACTGTTACACACAGGTTCGAAGACTCGTTCTCGCCACCTACAGTGCAATTTGGCCAGGTATACATCCGCGCCAAAAAATCAAAGTGAAAGTTATCATAGTTTGCGTAGAATAGACCCAGCTCCCAACCCAACTTTGAGAATAGATTAATACAAACAATATTCTTTTTAATCACCCGACAAGAGTCTTGCCGTAACGCAGCACGTTAATGCCGATAACGGCCCACCACTGTATAAACACAAAATATTTCATGTTTTGTTTGGTCAATTTCATTTAATTTGTAAATATACCTACTTTCCTGCCATTTAAACCTGCAAGACATTGCAAAAAAGTTGGGACAGCAGCAAAAATTTGGGCTAGTAATCAGGTAAATTAAATTAAATAATGATTTGATTTGAAACAGGTGATGTCAACAGGTGATTGTAGTTATGATTTAGTAGAAAAGAAGCATCCAAGAAAGGTCTAGTCCTTTAGGAGCAAAGATGGGCCAAGGATGACCAGTTTGCCAACAAATACATAAGAATATTATTGAATTGTTTAAAAACAGTGTTCCCTCAAAGAAAGATAGGAAGACTTTTGGACATCTTCAACAGTAACATCATTAAAAGATTCAAGGAATCTGAAGGAATTTCAGTGCGTAAAAGACAAGGATGCAAGTCTAATGCCGAGTTCAGACTGCATGATTTTAGCCCTGATTTTGACTCGCCAACAGGTTAAGAAATCGCCAACAAATGCCTGAAATCACAGACAAATCGGTGCTCGTGCACGCAAGTGACAATCACACAGTATGAACTATCAAGGACGCATTATGAGAGAATCGCCGATGAGTTGCCGATGCCAGTGAGATATTTGGCATGCTAAATATCTGGAGCTGTTGGCAATGCAAATCATGCCATGTGAAATGTGTTCTGACTGAAAATAACATCCGTGATCATCTACAGCCAATGAGAGAGCAGCATTCACTAGCGTGGGTATCTGCAGGCCAGCGGGAGGCTGGGGGAGAAGCTAAAAGCACAAATTTTCAGATGATTTGGACCCAAGAAATGGAGGAAAAACAAGTGTAAAATTGGCACGAGCACTGCCAATCTGTTTGTGTCTGTTTGACATGTCATCCGATCGATATCACAATCAGGTCGAAAAGTAAAAAAAATTTAGGAGAGATTGTTAATTCTCTTCAAAAGCCAGGTGAGCAAGACAAGTTCCTAAAGCTACAGCCTTCTTTTTCCATTATGTAGTTAATAACGAAAGATATATTTTGTGACCTTGCATTGTTTCTATGCCACTTCTCGCGTTTGTTTGGCTGTGAGACGTAGTTTGGAAAAAGTTGTCTGTGATTCTTTGTATTTTAAAATCATGCAGTATGAACTCTCCTGTCGTCGATCCATCCTACAGTGTAAACACAGCGCAGACAGAACAATAGCCCAGATAGTCATGCAGTGTGAAAACATCCATGACACGACTACTTTGAAAATCATGCAGTCTGAACTCGGCACAAGCTGTACAACCCTGATCTTCGATCTCTCAGGCAGCATTAAGAATCTTTATTTATCCATAAGCGAAATGCCCACATGGGCTCAGGACTACTTTGGCAAACCATTGTCAAGTACTACAAATGTGGTTATATGCACAAATGCCAGTTAAAACTGTACTTTGCCAACAGAAAGCCCTATGTTAACAGTGTCCAAAAGCGCCATTGACTTCTATAGGCTGGGAGGTATCGAGGATGGACCGTCACACAGTGGAAACGTGTACTGTAGTCAGATGTATTTCAGGTATGTTTTGAAAGAAATAGATGGCGGGTGCTCCGGACCAAATAAGAACAGGATCACCCAGACCGTTTCTAGCAAACACCAGGGTGTGGCACTGTGATGGCACCATCAATGCTGAAAAGTACATAGAGATTTTGGAGCACAATATGCTGCTTTTTTTTCCAGGGATGCCCATGCGTATTTCAACAAGACAATGCAAAAACCACATTTTGCACACATTACAAAGTCCTGGCTAATAAGAAAAAAAATACAGAAAATACTTGACTGGCCTGCCTGCAGTCCTGACCTGTATCTAATAGAGAATGTGTGGCACATTGTAAAGCGCAAAATGCGACAACAGAGGCTCACGTAAGACTTGTTTGCAGGAAGAATGGAACAAAATTACACCTGAAACACTTCATCACTTGGTGTCTTTAGTCCCTAAACATCTTTAAAGTGCAGTGAAAAGGAATGGCAACATCACAAAGTGGTAAATGCTTTGCTGCTCCAACATTTTTTGAAATGTGTTACAAGAATCGAAATTGAAATACAAGTTTATAAAAAAAAAAATCATGAGGAACACAATGTTTGTTGTGTTGTCTACAATGAAATACAAGTCAAAGTAAATTAATTCATTCATCACTACCTTCATTTTTTATTTGCGATCTCCTTACGACCCCAACTTTTTTGATTTGGGGTATAATGTATTATTGTTATAAAAGATGTGAAATGTAAAAATCAATAAAATGGCCAATAGTCAAACATACATATATACATATATATATATATACA
>CAIGQZ010001236.1:148830-162123 GCA_903798205.1 Danio tinwini
ATATATATATATATATATATATATATAGTATTTACTGTAGCAGTTATGTTACTTACAACTAAATATGTTTATGTAAGAAGATTGATGTAAGAAGATTGATGGCTGTAGCTATGGTTGATTTTACCGTTCTAGTAACAGGTGAAGTAAAATTCCACTTCAATGGGGCTTTCCCCATGCTTTACTTCTGGTCACGTAGCACATAAAGCTGGATGAAGGGAGTTCATTGTGTGTGCGTGTGTGTGCGTGTGTGTGTGTGTGTGTGTGTGTGTGTGTGTGTGTGTGTGTGTGTGTGTGTGTGTGTGTGTGTGTGTGTGTTTAAAGATGAATCATGCTATTTGGATAATATTTGCTTTATAATAATAAACTTTTTTCATGTTAAGAGCATTAATTAATGACTTAATTGTGTTTCTCTTGTTTAATCAGTCACACTTAAACTTTACAGAATGTTGTGTTGTCTTGGCAGGGTGAAACAAGTCTCAGCACAGACCTCTTAAAAAGTGATGGGTGAGATACAAAGGAGAACATCAGAAGAGAAGGCAACTTATGTACAAACACTGAACGTAGGAGCACAGGTCAGGCTCTTTCATAAATCAACAAGGGATTGCGGTTTACACAGGGATCCCTTAAGACAAACCCTTCTGCAGCAAATGCTATGCAAAACTCTGCACAATGTATGCTGGAAAGTTGGATTGACGGAGTTCATTGGTGAGCTTGTTGAAGCAGCACACGCAAAAGATATAGGCCTGTTACAATAATCAATATATAATTACTATAGTATATTCTCATGTGGGTGCCTGACAACTGAAAATAGATCTGCTAGCAGATATCGCAGCTTTGGTTACTTTTTTACCTTGCACTTTTTTAATAAAATTTATTATTAATACCAAACAAATTTATTATTAATAACAAATTAATAAATGTTTTTAATAACATTTATCATAGCTAATACAATCTGTATATAATGTTCATAGTACATCCATTTGTAAATATCAGCATAGTTTTTCTATAACTGCACTTTATAACTTATATCCTGCACTTGCTGCTATTGCACTCCTGGTTAGACCTAAACTGCATTTCGTTTCCTTGTACTTGTACATGTGTAATGACAATAAAGTTAAATCTAATCTAATCTAATCTAATCTAATCTAATCTAATCTAATCTAATCTAATCTAATCGTTATTTATTTAGGATACAGTATGTGTTTTCACATTCTGATTCCAATGCTTAATCATTACATTGTTAAAATTACTATAATTAAATGAATTATTCTTAAGAATGAAATATGATGTGGAAAAGTTTACATGCATTGTAATGATAATATATTGTCATTCTGGCATTATATAATGAGAGGCATAAAATGGTCCTAAAATGACAATAATATCGCTTATCGCTATACATTTTGGTGAAATACATTGTACAACAAAAAATAAATATTGTGACAGGCCTAAAAAGATACAATAGAAATGTCTAACTATCTTACTAAAATGGATAAACATATGGGTGTAAATTTAAGAAATTAAGCAAATTAAAACTGAGTAGAGGTATTTTAATATCTTATCATCTTAATATTTCTTTGAAATAAGCAAAACGAAGTGTCCGATTAACATCTAAATAATAATGATTTGATACATTTCATCAATAGTTTTGAGTCTTTAATGTGGCCCATTGATCCCACCTTGAGGAAGTTCTGCAGGGCGTCCTGGACGGTGGCACTGGGCGGCTCTCCAAACAGAGTAGCAGCGATTTTCCTCTCAATCCAAGTACACTGTGACACCTGCACACATTACACGTTCATTGACAATCTGGAGAGATACCTTTTCAATGAAAAACAAAAACATTTTAGATATTTAATTAACTCTTGTGTATTGCTTAATTTGACTACCCTTTCGTTATGTTTGTGGCTTTTTTTGCCCCAATGGTTTCCATTATAATGACATTTTTTGATTGCAAAGCCATGACAGCATATAATCATGCATTCTTGATTGTTGCTGGTTCTCCCTGTTGGGAAGAGGTCAAATGTGCAATTTTTGCTCATCAGTTGGCAACATTATCCCTTTAGATAGGCCTGTGCAAAAAACTTTCTGACTTTTATATGGAGTTTTATGGAGTAAAACAGCAGATTATAGTGTGTGCAAATAAACACAATTATTATGTTTACTATGTTCTGAGAGCTGAGCTGCTTATTTTGATTTTCTCAGACATATCAAGAAAAGTGTGCAAAGGTCTCTCTCTCTCACGCACACAAACACACTATACTTCATATAGAAGGCAGAGACTTTGCAATTAAAAAAATTCATTATCTTTATCAAAAAACTGCGCACAAACATAATGAAAGGGTTGTCAATTTGAGTGTATTGTTGATTTTTTTTACATTTTCAAAGCATTCTCCCAAAATATGCCTTAAAATAAGATTTGTCACCAAAAATCAATCCATTTGCTGAAACACAGAAAGTTGTGTACAAATTAGGACTCAACATCACCTCAGAGAGAATGAAAACACCCCAAAGCCAAAAGTTAACTCAAGATACAATCTTTGAAGTCAATTCTAATAAAAGGCTAACTGAATATGACAATTCAGGTTTTAGCTGCCGTTGATAGAATTATCTGTCATTTATAACACAATGTTTACTTCCTATTGATGGATTGTTCCAGTATTGCATGTTTTCACTATTCAGAAAGGGGCGCTATTACACATCCAAATACAGAAGTAGTGGATGCAAAAAAGCATACTGTATATAAAAAAACACTATTTGAAGACACTTAATGCTATCATAATATTCAAAAGCATATCTGTCAGCATATATCTGTTTATCAACAACAGGTTAAAATTTGATCAAAACACGCATACAATTAATAATAAGGCTCATCAGAGACTCAACTTTTAATGTTGACAGAGTTATTCTTAAGACCTTATATAATTTGTTTGGTGAAAGTATTTTGTCCTTACCCTTTATTTACTGGTTTTCCTCACTGTCTATAAAACACAAGAATCGTCTTCAAGACATTGTTAATTCGTACTCAAAGATTTTGGGAGTTCCCCTGTGAAGTATTGCATCCTATTACGAACAGCAGGTGTTGAGTATGGCACATAAAATATTAGGGGATGGCACACAACCCTTGAACAAATATTTTAAGTGGATGCCCCTTGGGTGGTGTCTAAGGACAATAAGATGTTCCACAAATCGTTATAAATTTACTGAAGCATGAAGCAATTCTGTTACGTAATGAATGTCGTTGATTGGTGGACTATTTTTTTCTTTATAAATTATTAATTTATTTATTACTATTATTATAATTTTTTTGTTTTTTGTGTACTTGACATTAAGTATTGGTGTATATTGTGTTAAGTGTGTCATTCTTGGTGTGTGTGTGTGTGTGTGTGTGTGTGCGCGTTCAGACATTCATACAACATAATTTATGATTTAAAAATCATAAAAAACCTGAAGGTGGAAAAAGACTTAAAGATGCTAATATTTTTTATGAAATTATTTCTTTTTTTCCACATAAAAAAGTATAACGTTTAAATTAACTTTCTTAAAGCACAAATTAGTAATTAATTTAATTAAATGGTTTTGTTTATTAATTTTAAGCAAGCATTTATTAAAATCAAAAGTGTCAGCAAAGACTCTGCCCACAGTTATCATCATACAGGAAAATATTTTTCCAACATTTTCAGGAATATGTCAAAAAACAAACAAACAATAGATCCAGATCCCCTTATTGCAGTTCTAGGCATTACAGATTTTGAGATTGCTAAAAATAGTACAGCACAAAATATAGCTCCATTTGTCAGTCTACTGCCATGAAGGTTAATGTTATTAAACTGTAAAAAGAAAGCTGCTACTACATATATACATGTAACGAGGGACCTAATGAAACATTTGGAACTGAAGAAAATCATATTCCCCCTAAAAAAGAAAAAAGACAAATACTATCAAATCTGGCAACCTTGCATTGATTATTTTAAAGACTTAAATTCTAGAGGAAATAGTTAAATTAAAGAGGATTAGACTAATTTAGATTAAATCGGAAGGTCAGTATTTCGTTTTTATTTATTTTTTGTATATATATATTTTTTTACTTTTTTGTATTTATTTATTTTGTACTATTATATTTATCTATTTTATCTATTTTGCATGTACTGTTTGTATATGGTATATTTTACTGTTAATTGTTGTGTAAATGTTTGTTGGATCAAATGTGTAAGTCATTGGGCCCTATCATTCACCCAGTGCAATAAGGCACAAGACATGCATGACGCGATTTGTTGCTATTTTAAGACCAGCGCAACCCTAATTCTCATGTTTTGTTCCACGTTGTTTAAATAGGAAATCCATTTGCGGCACTTTGTGGACTTATGGGTGTTCTGGTCTAAAAAGGAGATGTCATAAGGCGCATTGTTGTCGCGTTGCTAATTTGATGAACTGAAATAGGCTGTGCCATTGACCAACAAAAAGCTGGTCTAAAGTCCAGCGCAAATTGCATTAGTTATGTGCCTATGCGGGTCCAAACACTTACATACACAGAATGTACAACAATATACAAATATCTTTACATATGAAAAAAATTTAAGGATTAAAATGTTACAAAAATTATTCTTTTCTACATAAAAAAATAATAAAATCATGCCTCCATGCCTTTTTCGTGTTGGGATCTTTTTCCAGTTTATTCATGACAATTTGCATTTGTATAATTTTATTATAATTATTAGTATAATTTATTATATGCATATTTATATTAGATTTGTCCACTTGTCAGGTTATGGAGACATATGCATCACCATATAGGGATAAGAATAGGACGTGTGTTTGGATATAACTTTTTTTTAGACCACACATCATTATTATTATTGTTCATTTATTCGTTTGCCTGAAAATTAGAACTGAATTTAGAAATAGTTTTGAAACAAATCTTTGAGTTTAACAAACCAAATTAAATATGTAGGCTAATGGATGTCTTCAGTGGAGTGCGTACAACATCGTTTCCTATTCCACGAAAGTAAAGGAGTAAAGTAAAGAGTAAAAGTAAAGTAAAGAGAAAGTAAAGAGGGCGACTGGAGGAGGCTCGTTCTTTATCCTCACGCTGCAGATGGTCTGTTTAACTGTTTTCTTGCTAGCGAAGCAGTCAGAAGCATACAGTAGAGTGCACCATGTAAATAGCAAATGCAATGTGGCGCGATGCAACTGACTCTTAAAGAGAATGGAAGGTGAGACTTTGATTGGTTTAATGCACGTTATGCTCAAAACACACCCATAACTCATTAATAAAGATTAAGCACAACCCTGTTAGACCATGTGCCCAGGTGCAGAGCATATTTTTCTGCCCTTAAAATAGCAAAAGTGGATTCGGACCCACCCTTAATGCTTTTGCGCCACGCGTTTAAGACTTTGACTCTAGATCTTAAAATGGAGCTTATTGTGTTTGAATGTTTAAATGTTTAAAAATAATAAAGAAAGTTATAAAAAAATAGAATGATGCACTTAGAAAACTTTTAAATAAATTAATAAATAAAGTTAAACAATTTGGTTTAATATTATTTATTATCATTTGAAACATATTGAGCAACACAATGGTTGTCATCATTGATAATAACAGATATTTTGGCCACTGAATTAGCAAACAGTACTACATTTCAATAAATAAAACAATGAATTATTATTTATTTTTTATTAGTTTTTGGGGTGGGGTATTTCCAGGTTTTCTGTGACAGTGCAAATCTTGATTCAGGTTTTAATAAAGTAATGAACATCTAAAACACTAATTACTAAGTATTAATTCTGTTACTTACAGCATAACACCAGCGGCCCAGCAGGTAATACGACAGAGGATCTTCAGGTTTCAGCTCAATGGCTTTATCTAGATGATCCTGGAGAGACAGAGCGACAGGTTTGTTTCTCTGCGGTACCACTTGTCTTTTCTGCTGATCTCTACCGCTGAGATACCACAAATATTTTGGTCTCGCACGAACATATAAAAACCCACCACACGCATCTATCATTCAGCTCCACTCTCTCCCGCTGCCAGCTTACCTGCCAGAGCTCTGCAGGTGTGTGGTGTTTGGAAATCCAACTGACAGCTAAGATAAAATGCGACGTGTATCAAAGAATGTTATGAAATATGTGTGCGTGTGGTTTTCTTGTTGTATTTCCTCTGCTTTCTGATAAGATTAGAAACACAGACTCTGACAGGAGCCAATATTATGCTCACATTGACACATACAACCATTGAGTCAATACAGCCAATAAGTGATCGATCTTGATTTTTCATGACCGATTCGGATTATGCTACATAAAATACACAGTAAAAAAAAAAAAAAAAACTAAACAGGCTGAATAAAAATGCTATTTCACTGTATGCCTGTAGGCGGCGCTTACACAATATAACGACTTTTTCTAGTAAACAAAGCTGTGGTAAATAATCAGTCCCTCCAGGATTCGATTGCTAAATTTATGACAAAATCAAGCAAACTCACACATTTTTTTCTGAAATTTGCAAATGCAAATTTAGGGTCTAGACACTTTCTATGATGTCATCACGACACGGATGAACCCAAAGAAAAGGCCAATGTCTGGGTCTAGGAGAAATAAAAAATAAATGGGTAACACTTTATTTTGATGGTCCATTTGAGTATTTGTAGACTGTCTGCTCAATATCTCCTGATACTGCTCTTTCAACAGATATTTTACTAACGATGAGAAGCTTTGCAAGTACATGTAAACTTACACTAACCCCAACCCTAACCCCAACCTAACAGTCTACTTATAATCTAATGAGAATTAGTTGGCATGTAGATGCAATGTAACTTAAATTTAACAAACAAACCATTAAAATAAAGTGTGACCAAAGATGTAATAAAGACTTTTGTCTGTGGTATATTTTTATTGAGGTAAAGTTGGTTTTATATATTTGCATATTTGTTCATTTAATGGTGCCTATATTGTGTACCACTCTACTTTGAATATTCGTTCTGAATTAGCATGTAAGTATGACTTGAAAACAACATTAGCACCATTTATTTGACTGTGAACAATGCTGTACTTCGCTAGTCTACCATGACTTTACCATTTAGAATTTGCAAAGAATTATTAAGGAAGATGTCTGATTGTACGAATATAAAAACAACTTTACCTAAATTATATTGCCAGATATATTAACATGCCAGTGCGTGTATGGTCATGTGATGTACATTTGGTATAGTGATGGCGAGCACCTTTTCAGAAACTCTAGATAAGGACATAAAACTAAAATGCATCAGTGTAAACAGGGCCTAAACTCCAATCTATTCTCTAGATTATAAAAAAGTATCCAAACAAAAAGACTTACTCATACAATGGTTTTAATAATGTTGAAATATTCATTTAGGTCCATATTTGTTCAAATTGGTAAAGTGAAAACTCTGGCATCTGTGCTGTCGGTACAGTATCAGGACAGTAGCATCTCTGGGCACTCTCAATATTCTGTTTATAGGCTGTTTAGTGTAAAATTATTATAAAATTTATAGGTGCATCTCTAAATAAATAGAAACCGCATTATTCTGAGATTGCTTAATTATTCAATGCCTTTAAACTCTACTCTGCAAGAAGCCCAATCACAAATGTGCAACTAATTAAAGGTTACATTTATAATTGGGAGCATATGGAAGTCAGTAAAAGTGGAAGTATCTGGAAGTCATTGCTTCCTTTGTTGACATGAACTCATCTGTAAACAGTCCATCAACACGCATGTCTGCATTCAAGCTGGACTAAGCATAAACATGATCACTCTTGGATTTGAGATGTTTGATATATATTATTTTGAAGTGTAATGTTCCATAACACCAAGAACTTTAAATCATAACTGTTGACACATTTGATTATTGTGTAAAAAACAAAGATGTACCAATCAAGATGTACACACTCACCTTAAAAAGGTAGCCATTTTTTATTTTATTCTGAACAGACTCATAATCTGACAGCAGTCCACAAAGTATGGCATACCTATACAGAAAAAAACAGAACAAGACATATCAGAATGATTAGCAATTTAATAATTGAACTTGTGCTTAATTTCATTCATTCAGTCATTACAAATTACATTTAATTAAATACAAAAATCTATTTTTATCGGTACCGAAAACGATACTTTAAATCTGATACTGGTTCCTAATTAATACTTTTTTCGATACCAATTTTATAAAATTAGTTAACAAGATTACATAAAACCTCTCTCCCCCCAATTTGTAGGTTTTTTTAATAGTCGAATTCTTCAAAGCATAAACAAACAAAATGTAGCCAAAAAATTTTTAAATCAATCCAAATAATTTAAAATGGATTTCTCTTAAACATGAATAATTTAATGTTAGTTTGTGAGTTTCACAGCTCCTTAATAACTTAGCAGATCTCCATTAAAAGATGCATGGAATCATGTCTGATTCCTCAGGAGACAGAAAAGCCTGATATTAGAGAGGCTGTAAAAACTTAATCTGAACGCATAGTCACTGGAATAATTAAATTAAAACATGCTATTTGAAAATAAATTACAATAAATTAATTTTTCAAATAAGACATTGATACTAAGCTCTAGATGCTGATAAATCTTCTGTGTGGTTTATTCATCCTTTTGGTGAGTTTGGAGTTTAATACATGCAACAGAATGTCAGTGCTTACTTAGACCCATGTGGAACTTGTCCAGATTTTTGAGTCCATTGTGTAAATATATATTTATTTGGCTTATTTATTATATTCGTTTCAGCAATATTTTTCTGTGGCTCCAGTCGCATCATCCAAATGGATGCTGCACACTGGTGTGGTGTGAAGTGACCCCCAAATAATTGTAAATCGCTTTGGGTGTATGGCAGTATACGGTAAATGCGATATGTAAATGCACATTACTTACAATATTTGATATCAGTACCGAAACCGATACTTTAAATCCGATACCGGTTCCCAATCAATTTTTCTGATACCAATTTTATAAAGTTAGTTTTAAAAAGATTACATAATAACTCTCTTTTTTCCCCAAGTTGTAGGTTTTTTTAATAGTCAAACTCATATAAGCATGAAGAAACAAAACATAGCCAAAAAAAAAAATATATATATATATAATAAATCCAAATAAATTCAAATAGATTTCACTTAAACATAAACAATTTAAGGTTAGCTTTTTGAGCTTTTGTTGAAGTTAGTTTCACTGCTGCATCATTAAGTCCTTAATAACTTAGCAGATGATAAAAAGATGCATGGAATCATGTCTGATTGCTTGGGATACAGAAAAGCCTGATATCAGAGAGGCCTTTTGGTTTATAAAGTAAAAACTTAATCTGCATGCATAGTCACTGGAATAATTAAATTAAAACATGCTATTTGAAAATAAATTAACATAAGTTCAAAATAAGACATCAATACTAAGCTCTAGCTGATTATTATTATTATTATTATTATTATTATTATTATTATTATTATTATTATTAATAATAATAATAATTATTATTTTCTATATTTAGCCAGGAAATCACATTGAGATAGTACTGTCTCTTCTTCCAGTGAGACCTGGCTTAAGACGGCAGACAGCATATAAAGTTTCACATAAAAAAATAAATAAAAATAATAATAATAAAAAATAAAACACAAAATTACCATTCATAAAAACGTCAGATAAATCTTCTGTGTGGTTCATTCATGCTTTTGGTAAATTTAGAGTTTAATATTTCATACCGGTAACAGAATGGCAGTGCTTATTTAGACCCCTGTGAAACTTGTCAAGATTTTTGAGTCCACTGTGTAAATATGTTTATACAGTTTATTTATTACATTAATTTCAGCAATGTTGAAATTAATATAATACTTTTCCCCCAAATTTTATTTTAATATTATTTTTTAAATAGTCAAACTCCTATAAGTAAAAACAAACAAAATGTAGCCAAAAATAAATCAATCAATCCAAATAATTTAAAAAATGAATAATTTAATGTTAGTTTGTGAGTTTCACTGCTGCATCCTTAAGTCCTTAATAACGTAGCAGATCTTGAGCCTGATATCAGAGAGGCCTTTTGGTTAAAAAAGTAACAATTTATTACAGTGACTATGCATTCAGATTAATTCAATTAAAACATGTTATTTGAAAATAGATTAAAATAAGTTCAAAATAAGACCTCAATACTGAGCTCTAGCTGCTGATAAATCTTCTGTGTTGTTTAGTCATGCTTTTGGTGAGTTTTGTATTGAGTAATATTGTATTTCTAATTCTTAGTTAGAGTATGTTCAGGGTGCTTTTGCGCTGAAGACTTTTCTTTTTCATACTATTTTCTTATTTAGAGGATTGGGGAGGAGATTAAGGGAATAGTTTTGTTATATTTATTTCTTTGACTTAATAGCGCAACTTTAAGTTCCCACTCTCAATTGTCTTGGTTCTTTTCAACTTATTGTTTGTAAATATTGTAAATACTGTGGGAGTAATAAATCTTTTGTGGTGCTAATTCGTTGTTTTCTCTTTTCTCTTGCCCTCTTCATCACCAGTTTTATACTTTGGTCATCTCTTGTTACTCCTTTAAATTCCCTAGACTTATTTCCATCAAGGATCGTAACAGTAATATGTCATACCAGTAACAAACGGCAGTGCTTATTTAAACCCATGTGGAACTTTTTTGGAGATTTTTTTTTTGCCCAGATTGTGAGATTTTTGAGCCCATTGTGTAAATATGTTTTTTCAGTTATTATATTACTGAATAATATGCAGAGGTTTAGATGATTTAAGTACATTTGTCTTTTAGTTGGTGTACTGTATGAGAGGGCTACTGTGGTACTAATTGTATTTGCACTGTAAGTCTTAAATAAAAGTAAAGAACGTAAAAAAAGAGTAAATGTGTCATGCTTTAGCACCTTCTCTCAAAACCATTCCACATAAATCAGCAGATTTTTTTAAATCTCTTCACAGATATAGCAAAAAAAGTTTGCAGATTTTGTCTGGCCCTTTACTTAGATAAAATGTCAGTGGCATCAGTGTAATTTCTAACCAATTTTATTTAAACCAGTGAAAAAAAAAGGTAGTCCAATGGAGATATCTTATAACATGTCTCATATAAAATAATTTTTTTTTCAAATAAATAGATAAAAATAACTAAATGCAATATCAACCTTTCTACATTATATCTGCAATTATATTATATTATATTATATTATATTATATTATATTATATTATATTATATTATATTATATTATATTATATTATATTATATTATATTATATAAACTATATTTATATAATATAAGACAGAGAGAAGTCATGACTAATGAGTGAATGTGAAAGGGGGCTGATATATTTGTGTGCGTGTAGTTCCAGTGTTTCGAAGGGCCGGTTTAGAGGCGATCAAAGCTTTTCCGCCATAGCTCTGTAAATCCTGCTGGTACTCAGTCAGACAATGCAACAGGGCACAAACACCTTTTATGTGTGCGCTCAAGGGGTTAGGAGGCCAAATGACTGTCACAGAAGGACGAGAGGGGCTGCAATTGGAGGACAGAGACCACCTTTACAACACTTTGACCTCGACAGAAACTCAACACATATCTGGAGGGATAGATTTACTGTACTTGGCTTTTAATGTGTCTATGAAGAGGAAGTATTAAGCTATTTAACTGCCCATTTATGCTGCAGTTCCATGACGAAATAAAGGAAAACGCAAACAAAAAGTCTGCAAGAGCATTTACTTCAACAAATTGGTAGATGATTGGTAGATGCAGACAAGATTTTGGCATATTGAATAATCTCAAATGTACAGACCACCCACAGTGTTCACTGACCATCTGAACTTCTCAAATCAGGCAAAATCTAATCTGATTGGCTGACTTTGTGCAACTCTGAAGAGATTTCTTTTACTGTTTTTGCAAAAACAGTAAAAAGGGTAGGCTTGCTCTTACCGTTTGTATTGAACTGGAAAATAAGACAGTTAATATAACTATATTATTACAAGTTAGTAACTAACTCTATAATTTGTTTGCACCTTGTTATTTTAAGGCAGAACATAACAAGTTTACCTTGGCAGATCTAGTGGCAGACTTCAAATTCATGAGTGGATGCAGTGCAGCCGATTCCAGTTTATCTTGTTAAGGCCGATTCTAACTTATTTTGCTCACTTAGCTTACAATAAAAACATTTCCACAAAAATGCCAGGTGCAATTGTAAAATAACGTAATACTAATTTTATATGTAAATAAATGTTTAGAAACTGTATTCGATAAAGTGTGTCCAAACACACTGAGAGACATCCACTTATGCCCAGTAGGCCTTCCTTGTGTTTTATTTGCTAATGTAAGCTATTAAAATACAAAAATAATGTATAAAACTACACATTATTTATATTACCTATATGTCTAATAAGCTTTTTATATTAATGGACAATGCACAGATATTAATGTTTTACAATGTATTTACATTACACTGTAAACTTGCAATGTTAACATTACTTGCATTAAATCTAAATCCTAAATATCAGGAATGACAACAGAATGTTAAGATTTAATTAATGTCAGTATTAATGTTATTGATTAATGCACTTACTTGACAGATTTCATTCATCCATTTTCCATCTGCTTTGGCCATGGTTTACCCGAGGTCACCACAGTGGAATGAACCGTCACTTGACAGATTCATGTGTTTTTAATTTTAGGTGGTTTGTGTAACGTGTTTAAGGTTTGGTAAAATAATTTGCATCTTTAGTTATTTTTCAACTAATTACATTGTCTTGTCCTAATAGGTGGATTTAGAGGTTTTTGCAACAAAAGCACTAGTGGATTTAGCTGGTTTTGACGCAAAAGAAAATTTACCTTGTTAAAAACCAAAGAATTGTCTAAAGTGACATTTATAAAAAAAAGGTATTTTATTTACTAGCTAATAACCTTATCATTACATATAAAATGAAATATCTGAACCTAAGTTTAGGAGCCTGATAGAAAATGCTTATTTACAAAAAAAAGAGGTCTGATTGATTTAGAGGTTTTTGCATCTGAACTCTTCAATTATGAATTATAAAATGCATCATTTATACTTCCCATCCTCTCAAAACTGGATAAACTCGAGAGTGATGTCAGAAGCTCTTCAATAATCACGCGGCTGTTATTATCATCGACTCAAGGAAATATAGATCGAGTGATCGCAAGCTCTCTGGAGAAAGTGAAACCACTTGCACTTTTAGACGGCTTCGTAAAACAAAAACAGGACATGGCAGATTTTGTTCTTCTTGGCTTTATGGCTGTACATCAGGACAATGACAAGGTTTGTTTGAGCTCTGATCGACCATGGCTCGTAATAATAATAATATA
>CAIGQZ010001236.1:162523-175871 GCA_903798205.1 Danio tinwini
CATAGTATTAGGATATAATGTCTCGGCTATGTATTTAAAAAATGGCGGTTCCTTTGTTTTCATTCTCCTGGCTTGTGAACGCGCTAGTAACGTTTCTCTGTAAACCAATAGCGTTCAGCTGCACGTCTCGCTCTGCCTTTTGGTACTCTTTTGTCATGCTAGGTAGCCTTTGCAAAGGGTACCCAAAAAGTGGTGCGTTACAGTTCGTTTTTTTGATACCTTTTGATAGTGGAAATGACCATAAAAGTGTACCAAACCTTACCGTACCATACTACTCAGTGGAAATGGGCCATAAGGAGATCTGAGAAGTGCCTTGTCTGATTAGGTGATTGAGAGTTACGAAACACAATTCAAGTCTTGCTTCAATGGTAAAATAGAATTATGACCAATAAATGTCTTCTTGTCCTGCTGTTTGTGTTTT
Source organism: Danio tinwini (assembly GCA_903798205.1). Classification (NCBI taxonomy): domain Eukaryota; kingdom Metazoa; phylum Chordata; class Actinopteri; order Cypriniformes; family Danionidae; genus Danio; species Danio tinwini. The sequence goes on from CAIGQZ010001236.1 coordinate 162,945, forward strand.
TAATATTAATCAAAAAAAACAAAAGATCATGAAATAACTAACTGTGCTCTTGACCGAATATCTATATTGGCTACTGTAGCTCAATAATGATGAACCTTAATTTAATTTATACAGTGAATATACATTGTATGCAGTGATATATTTGTCAGTTTATATAACTGAAAACAACTGTTAGGTACATGAAAACCCTGAATAGCAGTTTATTTTAGTAGTATCTTTGTTATATTGTATTTATTTGCTTGTATTTTGAAGCTAAAATATTTTTGAATGTCCTACTAAAGAAAAAATCCTCTTGGATGGCCTAACAGAGAGTAATTTTTCATTTCTGGGGTGAACAATTCTGCAAAATTGTAACATTCAAAAGATATCTGTCTTAATCTGTAACTCAAAGTGGGCAATTGTAGACTTTAGGATCTCATACTGTTTTTTCAAACGTGTGGCCATGTATTAAATCACAGCAATTAGTCTAAGATGACTAAGAACGAGCATTGCAACAACTTGAGCTTGGCATCACTGCAGGACAGACAGAGTAAGAACATATTTCCTTCCTTCCAATGCAAACACTTGGGCAAGTTTTGGCAATTTCTTTGCTTGACTACTGCAACTCAGTGGTGCAAACAAGAATGATAACATTAAATCCCTATACAAAAACAGAATGACCAACCATTACAGAAGCAACAGTATTGTATAATATTTATTCATGCTCTCAACATAAAGACTGCTTTAAAATCTATGAATGTTATCAACATTATGCTGCTTTCTAATTATATTTTGACTGGATTCTAACCGTGCATTTCCACTCTAAAACTATTTAAAAGCCATTTGTGTAGTAAGGCTTTTGTGTTCATGTATTTAAGGGCTAGTCTAAGTTCAATATGCTGTTTATAGAAGACGTTTAATAGCCTTGGTCTTCATGTTAATGTTATTTTGTGTGCATCCTACAATACAAACTTGGAAACCCAAGTTTATATAGTAATAATCAACCTCTGTGATTTGTTTTACTTGAGAACTTATGTGATTGGAACCAAAGTTGCAACAAAGACTGTATGAAACCCTCTTAAGCGGTGAACTTGCTCATTCCGATACAGTAGTTCATTACAATAAAGTCAAAGACTATAGAACACACAAGACATGTCACTCGTATAGTTGAGTGGAGCAAAGTGTAACGGTCAATATGGCAAATGAAGCCCTGCCTTCTAGTACAGGAGCCAATCATCAATCACTATAGGCTGACGATTTTCCGGGGGAGGGGCTCGAACCAGACAGTTTCTGCAGTTTTTTTGTGATTTGAACATTTAGAAGTGAAACTAAAGAGACAGTTGTTGTCTAATTTTATTGGTGATCCAACAGCCACAGGACAACGGCACCAGTGCACTCATCACACAACAGCTATAGGTGAAGTGGAGAGACAGCGATAGAACCAAATCAGTGGATGATTGGGAGGCCATGCTGGTTAAGGGCCAATAGGGAATTTAGCCAGGACACCGGGATTACACCCCTACTCTTTACGAGAAGTGGCCATGGGACTTTTAATGACCACAGAGAGTCAGGACCTCGGTTTATTGCCTCATAAGAAAGACGGTGCCATTATATTCAGTTTAGAGAATATACAAATTTTTTACAAGATAGGCTGACTTAATATGCATATCTAACAGTAGCTATGTTTCCATCAAAAGATGCCTATTAAATTTATGCGCAAAACTGAAATATTGTATAAAAGAAGTGGGAATAACGCAGCGTTTCCATCCAATGAGTCGAGGAGAACACAAATCGTCTCTTCCTGATTATCTGCCGCCAAATATCAAAAGTAAAGGAGAAGCTGCGTCAATCTTTTCTTTATTTATGAATGACTTGCGTCCCAGAAAACAAAGCTGACACACAATGAACACGTGGTGGTGTTTGAAGGCGTGAGACGCAGAGCACAGACGCTCCTAATAAATCTGGAGGTAATTAATAATATAACACTTATACTGAAACGGTTACGCCGTTTTAGAATGACTAAAACATTAGACATGTTTTTGTGCTCAGCCTGCTGGTTTATCAATTCACACACATTTTTATCATCACATGATCTCACATAACAAAATCATGTGACAATTTTAATGTGCAAACTGGAATTTCGTTCGTTAGTGTTTCCATCATAGTTTATGCGCATCTTTTCTTATCAAACAAAACGTTTATCCTACTCAGTTATGCACATACATTGTTTATGTGCATTTATATTTTTATGCGATTGTTTCCATCAACCTTTTTTTAATGCACAGTTTTGTATAGGTGGATGGAAACATAGTTATTGTCACCTGACTGCAAAAGAATTGAGCCCAGATGTCTTAATTTAGATTCATGCTGTTTTTTTTTTTTGTTGTTGTTTGTTTTTTGTCTATTATATAAAATTGAAGAGGATATTTTCAAATGCATTACATTTATCAGTTTTCTGCTGCTTTTGGAACAGATCTATCAACATGAACACAGCCAAACCAATAATACCATCCTTAATCCTTATTTATAAAAAAGAAAAAAAAATATGACTGTGCATTGACAAAGTTAGAGATCCCCAATAATAGCTCTTAATGTGTCTAAAGCATGATGAATTGCAAATAAATTTGAGCTGAAGCAACATGAAGACATACCAGAAGTGATTACTAATAACAACTGCTGGCAGAGACGGTACAGGTGGGGGAGAAGGTTGCTCAATGTTCCCGGGGCTAATTCCTTCTCCCCCTCCTTTCGCAGATTGGTTTGTGAAGTGTTTTTATTCATTGCTGTCATGTTCTGGCAATGCCCGGAGGCCTCGACATTTAACCACAGCAAAGCATTGGAAGCCAGTGGCAGAACTTCTGCTGGCTGAATGAGCACGTCACACACACCTGACAACATCTCCCCACTCAAGGAATCTGGGGTTTCCCTTTACTGAGGCATTATGGGTAAACATCCCCAATAACAAAAAAGAAAAGTGTTTGCCACATGTGGCTGCTTATTGAGCAAGAGTTTGAAAAGAAAAAAAAAACAGTATTAGCAGCAAATGTGCTTAGCAATGTATTGAAATTAGTTTTATTTATTCCTTTCTATAATGCATTGCAACCAATTAAGTATCAATGTTAGGAAATTTAAGTGTATTCTTTAAAAAAACATGCTGCACAGCTATTGCAATTAGGGATGCACAATATTGAAAAAATCTGACATTGTGATATTTTGCTTTTCTGCGATACAAATTGCGATACACTTCCTTATACTTGGAAAGAATTTTTGGTCACACTTTATTTTAAGGTTTAATTCTCACTCTTGGCAAACTATTTAGACTTTTGCTACAGTAAACTCCTAATTTGCTCCTTATTACTAGTTATTAAGGTACTTTAGGTATTAATTATGATTAGAGATGTAGAATAAGATCATACAGAATATGTAGTTTAAGTACTAATAAGCAGCCAATATCTCAACAACATGCATGCTAATAAGCATCTAGTTAATAATGAGAATTGTTCCCTAAAGTTACAAATTTTGATTGATTGGGATGATTCTGTAGGGAAGTGAATCATACTGTACATAAGGTAATAAACAAACTACAAGTGTAGATAAATGCAGTGAAATAAACAGGGCATGCTTTATGATTTTGTATATTCAATTAAATTCATCTTTATTTCTATAGTGCTTTTACAATGTAGATTGTGTCAAAGCAGCTTAACATAGAAATACTAGTAAATTGAAACTGTGTCAGTCCAGTTTTCAGAGTTGAAGTTCAGTTCAGTGGGGTTTAATTTTCACAGCTGAAAGTCCAAACACTGAAAAGCAAATTGATCAATGCGTAGCTCTACAAGTCCCAAACTAAGCAAACCAGTGTCGAGGAACAAACTTCACCAATTGACGAAAGTGAAAGAAAAAAACCCCCAGAGAGAAACCAGGCTCAGTTGGGCACAACCATTTCTTCTCTGGCCAAACTTCTTATGTAAATGTAAAAGTTACACTGCAAAGTCAACTCAATTCTCTATTTAGATTTCTGTACAAAAGCAGTTTTTGTAATATTACAACTCTGTTTGGAAGAATTCACAATAAACAATTATGGGTAACACTTTACACTTTATAAGCTAATCATGAACAACACTTGTAAAGCATTTATTAATCATAATTGAATATTTACTAAGGCATTAGTAACATCTAAGTCCATATTTGTTAACATTAGTTAATGCATCGTGAGTTAACATGAACTAACAATGAGCAACTGTATTTTCATTAACTAACATTAAGTAACATGAACAAATACTGTAGTAAATGCATTGTTCATCGTTTGTTCATGTTAGTAAATGCATTAATTACATTAATTAATGAACCTTATTGTAAAGTGTGACCATATATGTAATCAATATTTTTGTGATTTTTTTCGTAAAAAAAAAAGTTAATCACATTGTAACTTTTCGAATTATACAAACTGTTTTTAATAATGCCAAGTTATTATAATAATGCCAAGTTGATTCAACTTAATTTAAGGTAAGCATGTAATTTAACGTAGTGTCAATAAGATTTTCATTTCTAAATAAATGTAATTCAAGTTCATTTATTTATAAAGCACATTTTTAAAAGTCACAGGACTGTCAAAGTGCTGTACATATGACAATGTAAAATAAGAAGACAGAATATAAAAACAAAACTAAGACTGATTTTTTTTTTTACAAATGTAGCGGTAAAAAGAACTATTAAATAATATTAAAAGGCTAAGGACCCGCCACTGAGAAAGCTCTGTCCCCTCTACGTTTCAGTCTGGACTGAGAAACTAAAAGAAGATTTTAATCACTTGATCTAAGAGAACTTACAGGATTGTAGAAATGCTGCAGCTCTGAGAGATAGCTAGATTATGAAGGGATTTATATACCAGTAAAAGCACTTTAAAATCAATTCTGAATTGGATGGGCAGCCAATGGAGGACCCTTAGCAGCAATTTGGACCAACTGTAGGCGAGGAAATTGGAGATTTTGAAATGCCACAGTAAAGTGCATAATAATAAAATAATAATACAATCTCTAGTGTGGTGGAATTTAAGAAATGTTTGACTTTAGACAGCAAGTGGAGTTGATAAAAACTGAAGCCAATAACTGAACTGATATGTTTGTCTAGTTTTAATGACTCAGGGATGACACCCAGATTTCGCACACAGGGGTGGAGGGGGTTGTATGCACATGTTTACAAAACTTTTAAACTACAACATACAAAACAAATTGCATTCATAATCTAATGTTAATGTCCTCAATTTTTATGTCAAATGTTTGTATGTGTTAAAAAGTAAATAGTGCATGCATATTTTTAAGCTCTTCTATAAATCTCCTTCATAGTTCAAAGACTGCATCAATAAGTTGATTTTCAAGCACAGCTGACAAAGTTAACAAACAAGTTGCATGCTCAATGTCAATCACAAAGTCTAACCCTCAAAAGTATTTTTCAAACATGTATCAGCATACATGCAAAAATTGAATGAAAATCCAACAAGACAATGCAAAATCACATTTTGCACACATTACAAAGTCCTGGCTGCAGAGAAAGCGGATACAGGTGCTCGACTGGCCTGTCTGCAGTCCCGACCTGTCTCCAATAGAGAATTTTGAAATGCAAAATGTGACAACGAAGACTTGTTTGCAGGAAGAATGGGATAAAATTACACCTGAAACACTTCATCACTAGGTGTCTTCAGTCCTTGAATGTCTTTTAAGTATTGTGAAAAGGAATGGTAACATCACAAAGTGTTAAATGCTTTACTGTTCCAACTTTTTTTTAAATGTGTTGCAAGAACCAAAATTGAAATACGAGAATATTTTGACAAAAATCATGGTGAAAACATTAAATAATGTTTGTTGTATTGTCTGCAATGAAATACAAGTCAAAGTAAATTTGGAAATCGCTATTTTTGTTATTTGCATTTTCTATCCTGTCTTAACTTTTTCTGATTTGGGGTTGTAATAGTTTGCACATGCATCCACTACAATGATTCATCCTTTACTTGTGTCTGCACTTTCTCACTCCAAAAGTTATAAGTGATGCATACAATAAGTGCATACACTGTTCTGATGATATTATATATAAAAAGTCACGTGCACTGTACACAGACCCTTGCAAACACATATGTTGGCAAGCAAGGATGTAGCATCTTGTTTATGCAGAACCGAAGCCAACAACATAGTCTTACCTACGACTTTATTCATTTGTTGTCTTGCAAACACTGAAATTTCCTCAAGGAAATGCAAAACTAGTTTAAAAATTAAAACACCAATTTAAAGCAGATGTTGAGTTCATCGCAGGACGAACTGAGGCAATGAAATCCATGAGTGTTAAAGAAAACAAGCAGATGTTTGTTACTCTATTAGTGTAATTCTTCATGCTCAGAACAGGTTGGAGAGGTTTTGTGAGCTCCAGGCAGTTTCCAGTGTTCTGGAGTGAAACTTCTGTAAAGTTTATTCTATCTCGAAATGTGTGTGTGTGGGAGAATTAAGACGGAGAGAAAGAATAAAAAATAGCAGAATGAAAGGGACACTGAAAAAGATTTGTATAAGAAGTGTGGTTTGGCTAAAGGATGTTTCTGACAAGTTGCTTTGAGCGCTTTCACTAAGTTGAAATATTAGACAGACCTCAACATATACTCCTGCATTCACAAACACACATCGCACAGAAAGAAAAGGAAGAAGAGAAAAAAAAATCTGTTAAACACTAAGACTTGTGGCTGCCAGAGGATTATGTAAGTTTAATCAGTATTTTCCTCATGGGCTGAGAAATCCCCTGAGCTACTGGCCACAAACAAAGAGGTCTAAGAGTCAAAGTGATCGACAGAAGGAACGGATTCCTTTCCCCTCTCGGCTCAGAACAGAAAGTTCTCTCATCACCTTGGGCTGAGCATTCAATAAAGTCTCAATATCAAGAGCTGCCTTTGTCATTCAAGGTCAAAGTGACACTTTGTGCACAAGGAAAACCGGCTACCGTATTATATATAAAAAAGGTAAACAAGCTGTCAGTTCACCTTTTCAAAGGGTACCCGATTGTACCTAAAGGCTCCATATTAACAGTACTGTGCAAAAGTCTAAGGCCACCACCAGCTTTGAGAAGCTATGACTTTTGCACACATCTATCTATCTAAAAGGTATGGAGCAAGTGCAGAGTCATTACTTTTAGGAGATTATACCTATACGATATAACAGAAAGTATGGGAAATATGTACACAATATTCAGAACAAAATTACTTTTTGGAATCAAAAGACTAGCATGAAAATTCTGTGTTTAACATGACCTCTTTAGCACCAAGCAACAGCTTGAACTTTTTTGTTGAGTCTTTTCTTAAATGATGTGCTATTTAATATCAAGCATCTTTCAGCATTTCTAAGAGTTCTTCCTTAGATTTAGCAGCTTCCATCTTTCTGTTTCTATCCAGGTGAATCTCACAATGCCTGTAATATTGCCTATACCTACTGAATATAATATTCAGATCTGTACTCTATGGAGGCCATTTCATGACTGTCTTTGTTTCATCAGCTTTTTTCCTCTCCAAATATGATTTCATTACATTAGTAGAGTGTTTGGGATCATTATCATGCTAAAAAATAAAACTTACAAATTAGGTGCTTTCTAGTAGGAATTACATGACAAATTAAAACCTGTCTGTATGTTGTAGCATTCACAATTCCATCAATCCGGGCAATATTAACTACAGCTCTGGCAGAAATGCAAATCAAATCAAGACAGAAACTTTCATATTTGTCATTCATTCTTCCATCTTTCTCTAACTCTTTCTTTCATGTCTTAAACAATTAGACCAAAAAGATTCAACTGGAACCTGTATTTTCTGGTTGTATTTTAATGAAGAGAATGAGAAGTAATATATAATGTCATTATACCCTAACTAACACAACAAATGGGGGCCTAAGACTTTTGCACAGTACTGTATGTTATAACATGGAACGCACCAAGTTGACAGTAAAAAACTAGTGCCAAAAAATGTGTCAGCTCGCGTCGGCCACATCTCTAGCAAAAAGCTGCACGTGAACTTTTAAGGGGGGCCGTGCCCCAGTCTAGCAACACCCCTGCATCTGACCTTCGGCTTGGTGTGTCCCGAGTCCTGACATTTATATGCAGTTGCACAACTTTTTTTTGGTCCGGTTTTCAAAGGAGTACCTAAAGATCTTGCTCAGTGTTCACATGGTTCATGGCACAGCTATCCTATAATATTAATATAAAAATGTCAATTTTTCCAATTATCAAATATATGTTGCATATATGAACATAGGTTATATATTGTTGCGAGTTCAACAACTCCATCCATGCACACAGAGACCAACTTTATTTTACAATTGCTCTTCCAAATCACAAGCATGTCAAAGTTGTAGAAACCTATGTACTATGTGCTACACCATTTGAATCACCTCCAAATTAATTAATTGTGGTACGCAAAAGCCCTTATACAGCAATATCTTGTCCATATTTCATATTTTAATCCCACATGCATACTATTTACGTGGACACCTGCTTATAGGTAAATATAAGTAAATTAAAATATTGACATTTTGATAAAAAGTTTTAAACTTATGATACAATTTTATATAATATCACTTTTCTGCAGTAAACTGATAACTGTCACACGCTCTTATTTAGGTATGTTGAAGCATTTATGGTGTTATGGTGTCTAGTCTGTCCCACGACCATTTTATTTTGTCCATTTATCCAGTTTACAGCAGCTCATTTCACAGCAAACTTTGCGTATGCTTTAGGTTTAATCAGTTTAGATCAAAATTTAGATAAAAAAAAAAATTAGATTGTGTCATTGCTTCTACAATAAATATTTATTGAGCATCAAATTTACATACAAGTTTCTGGAGACTTTTATTACTATGCTAAAAATGTCAATTTTCAAACCAATTGAAATAAAATCGAGAACAGCTATTTAAAATTTCACAACAATAATTCTTTAGTCAAAAAATATTCAGACAGACTTTTTTGCACATGAATCAATCAATAAAAATCTTACTGTCCAAAACATTTTGACTAACATTGACATTGATTCTGCTCAATAAATGAACAAGGCTATACCTAATGGAAAACAGCCTATATTATAATACATCCTTCACGAGCCGCAATACTGAGAAAAGGACCGAATTGGATATGACCGAAGGCCAGATACTTAATGAAAACCACAATGCCAAGGACACCGCAACAGATAAGAGCAGCAATAATGAAGGGGTAGTGTGTGTGTGTGTGTGTGTTTAGGTCACAGCGACCCTCCTCTGCGCCCTATTTGATAATCCTGGCATCTGTGTGGGAATAGAAAGCATTGCAAAGGGATTTACACAGGCAAAATACAGACACAGAGATCAGTGTGCATACCTTCATTAAGACGATCTGTAACAAAACAAATGCAAGCACACGCAAACCAGATTCTAAATGCCACAGCAACACTGTATCTATTACAGTACCACATATTAGAGTATCTAACTGACAAACCACAGTTCCATCAGCTCACAGAGAATTATCTTACATGAAGAAAAAATTATATAGTACAGAAGAAGGAATTTTAATTCATTTTCAAAGATTTCCCAAGTGTTGTTTAACAGAGAACAGACAATTTTCACAGTATTTGCTTTATTTAGTTTTTGGCTGGAATAAAAGCACTTTAAGTATATAAAAAAAATAATAATTTTAAGGTGAATTTTATTAGCACTCTTAACAGTTTTTTTTTTGCTTGGTTACAAAACAAACCACTGTTATACAATGACTTGCCTAATTAACATAACTTGTCTAGTTAACCTAATTTAGTTAAGCCTTTAAATTGCACTTTAAGCTGGATACTAGTATCATGCTAAATAACTAGTGAAATACTATGCACTGTCATAATGGCAAGAGACAAATATATGTTATTAGACAAATATATGTTAATTTGTTAAAGGTGCAGTATGTAAGTTTGACACCCAGTGGTTGTACTAGGTATTGCAAACCTGGTTCAACACACGTAAGCGCAGGTTGCCAGTTTGACGACACCAACAGGAGTGAGTGACTATCGAGCCCAAAGGCTGATTTAAATAGTGTTTCATAAAAAAGCAACGGCACGCGATAGGAGTATTTTCCATATTAAATTTCAAAACACCTGAAATTAATATTTTAGAAACGGCTTCTATTTCTTGTAGCAGAACAACAGAACATCATCTCATGTACACCTCATGTGCTTTATTCAGTGTTAAATGCTAACAATGTGAGTTTGAATGCCATTTCGCATGATAATGTCTGTCATGCTGCCATACTGCTAAAAACAGCAGCAGATAGTTCACCTCAGATCTTGAAAATAAAATAAACTGTTTGAAATTTAACTTTAGTACTGTGACTCAGTGCAAGCCAACATATATCAGTGATTCAGCATGTACATTTAATCATGTTAAAGAGGTTTAATATGTAGTTATTAGATTATAAACCTTACCATTTTGTTGGAGTGCAGTAAGTGCACTATTCTGTGCTTTTGAATGGCTGTATTTAAATTTATGTCGTGTTTCGTCTGGTGCAAACAGCCATATTGCTGATCAATGGGTATCTCCTGATGTAGCGTGTAGTTAGGACACAAAGCTACAATGTAACCCGCTCACCTAACGTTTACATTCATAATATTTATATTATTTGCTCATTAATAACCACCTCATGTGGAACTCTGAATCTGCATTCAACTTCGGAGTCTGCTACTGTCCACCGGAGGTCGCATTTCAGTCATGGACGCATGCTTTGAGAGTCTTCCTGACTGAATGAATCAAACACGTGGTTTTCCACTAAGGCAACCCGGGGTGCTGAAATATAAATTGGCTAAACTGGCATTGGGCGGGTTAAATAACCAAAGCAAAGACAGACATTCCAGCACGTAACACAAACATTTTCAAAGCAGAATATCTGAATTCAGCATTGTTTTTCGGATAAACAAGAATGTTCACTTGGCATGTTTCTTAAATATCTGCAAACATATTATGGTATTTTTTATGCTTTAGAGTCAGAAACTTACATACAGCACCTTTAAAGCCATTGTGTTTAAAAATATGTTGAACTAAATCTCTCTGTTAAACAGCACTTAGAAAAATATTTGATAAAGCCTTTAAATTTAACAGGAGGGCTAATCATGGTCTTAAACTAACAACTTATTTTCAATTGAAAGTCAACAGACAGTTTATACTACTCTTGAATGTCTGCGGATATGACTACTGACGCATGCTTTCGGTGATATGTTTTATAATGCAATACATACAACACATGTGTTATAGTCTCTTTCAGTGTGAGGTTTCTCAGTGTGACATTTCACAAACTATATTAGTAATGCCAGATAAAAACTTACAAAAGCATATCCCTCAGGTGTTTTCAATGCAATATGCAGATTCATATTCAAAGGTTTGGGGACGGATTTTATTGACATTGTTGCCAGATAAAGCTGACTTTTTCCAGCCCAAAAGCTGTCCAAAACCCACCTAAATGCACAAAAAAACTGCTGAAAATATTAGATTAATATTTGATTTTGCGCTACGCACTAATCACTAATAAATGAATGGAGTGGGAGCACACAGTTATGTTTTGTTAAATAAGCTGCATAAAAACTGCCCAATCTGGCAATACTGGTTATTGAAAGAGGAATAAGCAAATACGCTGCATGATTTCCTCTCAAAAACCAAATTAACAATTAAAATGATAGTGGCGAGTCAAAAGCAGTTAAGAAAGCATCTGAATTAATGAGGCGGATGTTGGGCCAAACTTTTACATGTTTACAGGTAGTTCTTAATGTTTACAGTATGCTTTTATTTGTTATTGTCATATTTGTCAACCAGGGCTTAATTTGTGCCGAAACACGCCGGATCCGGAACCTCTGAAATCTGATCCGACACCTCATTTTACCGATACCCCTCCTCAACCGCCCTTTTCCCTGTACGTTGTTCACTTCCGCGACTCCCCAAACCTCTTCACTGTCGTCTGCGACACCCCTCCGCCATCCGCGCAATAAAAACCCATTTAATTTAGGCACGAAAACACTTTGAAATAAATATAAAAATGGCAGGTTTCCTTTGCTTTCTATTATAGGTGCCATTACTCCTACTATGCATCCTCAAATCAGTCAGTTCATGTAGCGGTGCGTTACTGTCAGACGCATTCCATAATGAAAAAAATAGACACCGTTTCCCAAACGGATTCTGTACATGCGATTTCAAGGGAAGCAAAAGTGGACACTCTGGGTTTTAGGTTTGAACAGACATACATAATAATAATAATACCAATAATACCAATAATAATAATAATAACAACAACAACAACAACATCTAAACATGTCGATCTTGGTGTTTTTTTTCTTTTAAACAACAGATGTTGTCTTAAATAAGCATAAAAACTTAGGAAAAGCAATCAAATGCTTTCGTTATAGGTCTGTGCATTTTTAAACAGCTCTGTTAAATGTAATCAAACGAAAAATCTAAATTAGAGATTCATTCACTTTAATTCTAACTTATTTGCAGCTTCTTCTAATGTATACTATTTATTCTATCCTTTGTAAATAATAATAATAATGATTATAATAAAACCTATTTTTACAGTTTATTTACAATGAAACCGCTCCAGATGAACTTATTTAGTAATTTGGGGATTTTTATTTTTTATCCCTTATTTTCACATCCCAATGTTGACAGGTATGGTTATTGTGTGACACAAATATGTTGTCATACTGTTTGGAACTCCTGAAATAAACACCGAATTTACTTATATGGCCTAATCCTGTTTGAAACACCACAGATCAGATTTGCTCATAAATGCAGTAAAACAGAAATATTGCAAATATTGTTAAATATTGTTTAATATTGTTAAAACTTTGTTTAAAATAAAATTTTGGTGATTGTTTGTTGGCCACCCCTTTTAAATTAAAATAAAAATATGCTTTTCTTTTAATATATATATATA
>CAIGQZ010001236.1:176271-202817 GCA_903798205.1 Danio tinwini
ATATATATATACACATATATACATATATATATATATATACATATATATATATACATATATACATATATATATATGTATATACATACATATATATATGTATATGTATATATGTATATACACATACACACACACACATATATACAAAATGACTTAAAGATTAGGAGGCATTCAGTGATTCAAGCAATAAACACAAGAAGTGCTATTTATACAAAGGAACTGTTTGTGCTCAGAGAATTAAGCGCTAGAGTAACACCTGATTCACATGAGCATCAGCGTCAACACTTGATGGAGGGTGTGTCTGAAGTTGGGGCTGACACGATCATAGCAGCAGTAGCAAATGAAATAAGTCTGCAAATGGCTACTGTCTGAGCTATGATATTTGCATAAAGCGTTCTGAATGGCTGACGTTTCAGTTGTTGCTTGAAAAGTTGAGAAATTCACAATTTCCGCAGCGAGCAACGCCGCAGGGATTCACAATCCAGTTCGGCAACACTTGACGTCACCCATTTAAAGTGAATAGGAAACATGGACGCCCTGTTTGATTAGGGCGTAAGGAGGGGGAATGTTTATTTATTAAATTTCTACAGGCCCACTCACCTGTTTGAAGCACATTTTATAAATAAAGTACTATTTTTAAAAAAATGAAGTAATTGTAAGAACATGTCTTGTACAAATGTGTAAAACATGTGCAAGTATCAGTTAAAGTGTCAGAGAGATGAAAGAGTGTGTTATGTGGTTTGTCAATAACACTCACCTGTCTAAAGCACACTATGAATTGCATCATGTATTTTGTGGATTATTTTCTGGATTTGTTTACAGAGGTTCAGAAGATCGTGAAAGATGGAAAGAGATATATAGAGCTTTGAGAGCTCTGGAAGGGAGCATGAGAGCAGAGCTCATTAATATTCATGACCCTTCCAAATAAGGTAAAAATAGAGCTCTCTATTTTATAGGTAAAACATAGGGTTCTAAATGGGCTTGTATAACTGTTTCTGGAAATTTTTGCACTTACCTAAGCCACATAACATTAATGTAGATATCAGAGAACAATTTAAACAATGTATCAATGTACTCTATTGCAACTTTAATGGGGTGCCTGAAAATAAAACCATTGTGATTCCAAACACCCTTGTATGGAGGAAGAAAGTTTACAAAGAACAAAAAATTTAGAATTATGAGATTTGAATGATGTGATTCTATTTTGGACTCTTTAAAAAAGATTTTACTTGAGACACTTACAGCAATTAGTAAATCAGCATACTATCATCTCAAAAACATTGCAAGAATCAGATGCTTTATTTCCAGTGAAGACTTAGAGAAACTTGTTCATGCTTTCATCAGCAGCAGGGTGGATTACTGTAACGGCCTCCTCACGGGCCACCCAAAAAGACAGTCAGACAGCTGCAACTCATTTAGAACGCTGCGGCCAGGATTCTGACCAGAACCAGAAAATCAGAGCACATCACACCTGTCCTCAGGTCTTTACACTAGCTCCCAGTTACATTCAGAATAGATTTTAAAGTACTATTACTTGTCTATAAAATCACTAAATGGCCTGGGACCTCAGTACATTACAGATATGCTCACTGAATACAAACCTAACAGATCACTCAGATCTTTAGGATCATATAAACTAGAAATTCCAAGAGTTCAGTCAAAGCAGGGTGAATCGGCCTTCAGCTACTACCCCTCTCGCTGCTAGAATCAGCTTCCAGAAATGATCAGATGTGCTCCAACATTAGGCACATTCAAATCAAGACTGAAACCACATCTGTTTAGCTGTGCCTTTACTAAATGAGCACTGTGCTACATCTGACAGATCACACTATTGTGTTTTCTCTTCTTTTTCATTCTTTTATAACCTTTTTTAACATATTTTTATCAGATATTTTATTCCTGTTTATGTAAAGCACTTTGAATTGCCACTGTGTATGATATGTGCTATTTAAATAAACTTGCCTTGCCTTTAAGTCCTTGACCAATGAAAGTAGCAATGGAGTCCAGACCTTCTGCCGTCAGACTGAAGGTCTAGCTACTCAATATTAACCTTGCCATGAATGAGATTTGTGTCTGACGAAAATTAACACAGATTATTCTTCTACCGTTTTGTTACATCTTGTACTTAATATTGTCAAGTCGTCAATAAAATACTACAAAACATAATTGCTGTTGTGACATTCTTCTTACTGCTTAATAGGAAAACAAATCATTTGAATATATGCACAAACTCACCACTGATGTCCTTCAGCACATAGTGGATTGATGGAAATTGCTTCTTTACCGTATTTTTTTCCTGCAATGAAAACCCCAAACTAAATAAACAGCATGTGACAACTTCGCAGTATCCAATCTGTTATCATTTCTTTAAATTAAATAAAGCAAAATGAATAGGCTCATTTTGCAAAAGATTATCACATCTGGACTAACACAGATGTACTTCCTAGAAATGTTTTAATAGCAGTGATAATTGGTCTGTTTCCAAACTCTTCGTACAGAGGCGTGACTGGAGAACAGCAATTAAAAGGCACAATAGAAAAGTAGGATCAGAGACTGAACTTGTTGATCCTGTCCTTCAATACAAATGCAGACTTAGTTGCTATTGTGTTACATTTAATTGGCAGGGAGAGGAGGAGAAAATGGAACAGAAAGAAAAGGCAGAGATGGAGATTACACATAAATTAAAAGCAAAATACAGAGCACAAATGCATAAACATTTTAATCAATGGCATTTGTCAGTGCTTACTGATGTAGAGATATATTCCCTTTTTTTTAAACGTGACTTTGTGCTTTGTTATCCAGCGTTTAAGTAAAATCATGCATTTGCTGAGTATAAGATTTTAAAAGCAATTACTAAGTTCTAATTAATTAAATGTTTGTCAAATCACAGAATTTTGGCACAAATGTATGTCATTTATAAACACATATCAATATATTATTATATTAGTATTACCATTCTCAGCACAGCTTTTCTTCTCCACATGGTCCAAAGCAAAATCATGTGCATCTGCATATGCTCTGGCCAAACGCCAAAGATACTGGCACCGCTGATCAAACTGATGAGAAAAAAATAGTTACTGAATAAGTCGTCTTTCCAATGTTTGTGATCAATATGATTTAGCAATATTTCTATAACATCTCATCAAAAATATAAGAAAAACGTTATTGTGAAATATTAACATTTATTTACACAACAGCTATTTTCTACTTTAATATATTGTAAAATGCTAATTATTTTTGTGATGACAAAGCTGAATTTTCATAAACATTACTCCATTTCTCAGTCATGTGATCCCATAGAATTAATTCTTAAAGGAGTGGTCCACTACGATATCAAACTTTAGTTGATGTGTAATGTAGCTGTGTGCACATAAACAACATCTCTGAATGTAAGATGCTTAAAGTTCAATGCAAAGGAAGACATTGGCTTTTACAGAGTTAGCTTAGCAAAGCCTACATCGAACAGAGTTTGGCGATTACTAAAAAATACATCAGAGTTAGTGATGTTATAAACCCTTCAGGTTACAAACATACACCCCATGCAGTGAAGGGGGTGTGGCCATATGCTCTGTAAAACTATAGCAGAGACGCTTCCTGGTGATGTGGAGCTGATCTGTGAATCACAGCACATTATGTTAGCTGACCAATCAGAGCCTCTTGAGGGCGGGTCTTTTGGAGGAACTAGGAAATATGACAGTCGTTTTCATGTTAGCTGAGTGGCTGTATTTAATCAAAGTAATATATATATATATGAAAAAATATTGAGATTTTTCACAAATGAAGCACGAGTACACATTGCTATGCACCCCATAAACACAACCAAGCCTTAAAAATGCACCCTGGACCACCCCTTTAAGTGCATTCTAAAACATAGTGAAAACATTGTGCTGCTGCTTGAAGAGATAATTCACCCCAAAAACTCACCCCAATTTATTAACATCCAACTTTTAATGACTCCTTTCTTCTTTTTAACAGAAAACTGGAAATTCTGAAGATTTTTTGAAACCAGAAGCCACTGACATCCATAGTAGGATTTATATATATAAATACAATGATGACAATTTTCATTTTTGGGTGCACCATCCCTTTAATATTACGTGAAAAGTGTCATACACTTTTTGAAATCCAAATCCTCTAAAAGATTGTTAGGCTGCATTAATTAGGGCAACCAGAGCCGGGAACACTTCCCAAAACACATTATATATTGAACGGCAACTACACTTATGTTAATCTATTTCTCCTTATCCCGTGGTCTCTATAATCCTGGACCAGGCCGTATCCTAAACAGATGCTTTGGTGGTCGTGGAGGAGTAGCGAGCCTGAGACTGATTCCTGAAAGACCCCGCTGACAGACGAGTCACGGCATTGATCCAGTGGGATAGCCTGATCACCCGCCAGTGACCTGCTCAGACCTGTATCTTCTCCACAATGGACATCCAGCATTCTTCAGCCTCCGGCGCCTAGATTGCAGCTCTGCACAAGAAGTTTGGCCAGAGGAGAAATGGCCGTGCTCAACTAAGACTGGTTTCCTTCTGGGTTTTTTATTTTTCTTCTTCACTCTCATCAATTTTTGAAGTTTGTTCCTCACCACTGTTGTCACTGACTTGCTTGGTTTGGGACTTGTGGAGCTGCACGTCAGTGAATTTGCTCTTCAGTGTTTGGACTTTCAGCAGTGAAAATTAAAACGCACTGAACTGAACTAAACTGAACTTCAACTCTGAAAACTGGACTGACACAGTTTACATTTACTAGAACTTCTATGTTAAGCTGCTTTGACACAATCTACATTGTAAAAGTGCTATAGAAATAAACGTGAATTAAACTGAATACATTTTTTAATCATTTATGTAATACAAAAATAGTGATGTTCTGTGACGCTAACTGTTGAATGTCAAAGTTTATGCATCAGTGTTGAAAAAAAACAGTAATTTCATTCATAGTAGTGTACAAACCTCTTCTTTCCTCTCCAGTAGAGTGCTCAGGCCTTGTGCTTTCTCAGGCCCATTGCAGTTGTGCAGTCGGTCTGCTTTCTGCAGCAGAGCCATGAGTTCATCAACTGGTTCCTGCTGTGGCTTTTGCTCATCATCACTTTCATCTTCCTCTGAATCGGTCAGTGCAGTTATATACCTGCAGATCAAAGTAAAGAGGACAGTATGACTCAACATGAAACTTGCCAAACTAAAAAATGTTTGATATGTTCAACAGGAACATCTTAAAGTGAGACACTACAGGCAAAACACTAAATTTTTGAGCTTTCAGTATTTTCATGAAGCATTTTAAAGTTCCTGTGAATTTAAAATAAAGTTTTGTGGGTGGTAGTTTCAGTCTGACAAAAATTGCATTTTGAAAATATAAAACTGACATAAACATCCAAAGCATGCAGTTTGTCACTTCCGCCTAAATGGATCAATGATTTTTCCATGTCACCACATACTTCAGTTTCTCATCAAATCTTCTGACCAATCAAATGCGCTCTAGTATTTGCTCCGCCACCTTCAAGACGCTTCTCATTTAATGCACTTGAGCTCAACCACTCTCACTAACAAAGCTGTGATAAAAACGAAATGATATTGGCTGTTTGTTATTTTAAATGGACTACCCTCCTTGTCCCACCCTCTCTTCGTTATTCAGTTGAGATTACATCAAACATCGAATAAAAAATTTCAAAGCACTTCCCAGGACCTTTAAAGTTACACACTTTTTTCCCCTCCATATGCACCAGACACTTTCTTATCAATGCCCCATGCTTCTTGCTAAAACCACATGTAGGAAACACACTCTCCTTTCCATATGCATGAAGGGGGAATTTTTTTTTTAAACCAAATTCAACTTTTCTATCATTTATATTTTATATATTGCTACTCTCTGGTGATTTGAAGCACTTCTTTTATCCTCACAATTAAGTCACTTTGGATAAAAGTGTCTGCTAAAAGAATAAATGTTCATATTTTTCAGTCTAAAATTCAAGATCATCTAAAATATATTTACAACATACATTATAACTAGCATTTTTAAAGGCTTTTTTGTCAAAATAAGCACTTTAGGAGCACTCCCATGGACCAAACTTCAAAGTTCTATTTATATCTATATTCTAAAGTTTTTTTACAGAGGGATCAGTTCATATATTATATACCTGAACTTTTTATTCTACAAAAATTGGCTGTTTTGGCTGAATTTTGAGGCAATAAAAAGAGATGCTTCAAATTCCCTCTGTAATTTGAAAAGAAAGTCTAATGTCAAAAAAAAAAATTACAAACCAAAAATATGAACCCGACTTGTTCAATTTTTTATGCTACAAATGTATGTAAATTAGTGAATATTTAATTAAATCCCTCATTCCACCATTACACGTGCTAAGGAACTTTACATTCCAACATGCTCTGTAAGCAGAAGATCTACCAGAAACTGTCAGAAAAGAGCTGATGAGCAGAGTAAATTCTGAAAAAAATACCTTTTTTAACCTTGGGTGGATGTAAATTTATTGCAGGAGACCCACAAAACAAAATGAGGAACCTTTAAAGAGGTTCACCCAAAAATAAATTATGTCATCATGTATTCATCCTCCATTTTTTCCAAACCTGTTTGAGTTTCTTTCATTTTCTGAACACAAAGAAAAACATACTGAAGAATTCTGGAGAAAAAAAAGTAGCAGTTGACTTCCATTGTATTTTTTTCCTACTATGGATGTAAATGGCTGTGTTTTCCAACATTCTTTAGAAATAAATTTTGTGCTCAACAGAATATATTCATAAAAGTAAAGGACCACTTGAGTGCGGGTAAAGAGTGAGGAAATGGTGAACTATAGCTATCTTTAACTTAAAACTTATCTATCCTAAGCTGAGCAGCATGCTTTAAAAACACTGCTTACTTTTTAGATTTCAACCTGTTTTGTTCTTTTACAAGCAATAGAAAGTAAAGGAAATTCCTATTTGGAGGCCAAGAACAAATTTGGAAACAAACGCACAAAAAACCTAAAAGGTGTTTTCACTTCACTTTGAGTAACGGATATGCATTCACATAGTGTTTACACACAAAACATCAACAGGGACTGTGCACATGGGTAATTAATTGTTTATTGAGATTGCCGGTTTCAGTACTGACACCTTAAGGCTTTCATGCAAAAACACTGTGAGGTTTGTTTATGTATATATATATGTATTTTATAACAAGGCACGCAATACCTGCCTAATGTTTATAGCCTTCAAATAAAAAAAAGACCCTTTTCAATGACTGTAGGCGTACACTAACACTCTCTGCAACTGAGATGAGCGCGTAAAAAAACATAAATTACAGGTTAAGGTACAAATGAAAGGCTTCAGAAATGGTGAAAACATAAAAGGCTTCCATTAAGAATTGGCAGCTACAGCATTTGCGTCATTCGGGATTTGTGAGAACATTTGAGACTGCGAGCGGTAGTTCTGCAGGGATGTGTTGGAGCTGGAACCTCCGAGGGCACTTCAATGGTGCGCGCATGAAGGTCGCCCATAACAATCAAAGGGTGATCCTCCTGCAGCCTCAGGAATCAAAGAAATGCTCAGTGATTGGAGAGTCAGTGATTGAGCCGTGTGGTAATGTAGTCTAGTGTTAACTGACGGTGTGTTTTTGATTTAAGGAACTACAGTTACACATTGACTGCCAGAGATCTGAGTCATTTTGGCCCTTCTCTTGGGTCTGTCTCAAGTAATAACTTTCTCAAACCCTCATCATTCCTAAATTAATACTGACAACTCTTTTTCTGCTGAGAGCTTCTCATCTTTTCTTCTCCAACATTCAAGTTGAATGTTCTCAAAGTGGTACAAGCACCAATATACTAATATAAATACAATTATTTACACAACAGTTCTATCTGGTTCTCGAATCTGATTGGCTGATAGCCGTGTGATATTCTGCAATAACAGCACTCGCACAACCTCCTCACCTTTCCGTATTACTCCGCCCACATAGAGGTACAGCAGATCAATAAACTCACTACAGTTTGACAAAAATTGCTGCTGTTGGACAATATAATTGTACTTTTGAGGCTTTTTAGGTGAGAATGTAGTTGGTTAGATTGCAAATATGCAGTTTAATTATAAGGATAGTGCCCATTTTAAATATTTATCATTTCTGAGATACAGTGTGTCGGCATCCATCAGCCTGTCATACTGACCAGAGCAAAGACGGTTGAAGTTCTGCCACAAGATGGCAACAGAGACCCCAAAATAAGCCTCTAGAGGAAAAAAAAACTCAGCATAAATTTAACAGCTGATGAAATCCTTATAAAACAGGTAAGTGACTTTCAAGTCAATCTCTCTCTTTTGCAAGTAGTAGTGCTGTATTTATACCATAGTCTGGTAGTGTTTGCTTTGCTTTGGCTTTTTCAGGGTTAATTATTGTGGTATCCCAATTGCAACAGAGCAATACTGGGAAATGTTTCTTAACTGATGGCATTTCATACCGTTCAGTCTTATCTTAAAATGTGAGCAAAATCACCTGTTCTGCCATCACTTTAGACATTACGCTTGAGAATCATTCAGAAACTAGCTCTAAAGTGACGTTGGTGAAGTAGCAACGGTTTCTGCTGTTCTGACGGTCAGCTGCAGACGTGAATGAGTGGGAGAACGAGGTAGTTCATTCAAAAGGATTTTTAGACTCTTCGTGTTTGGTTTTCCTTTTTTTTTTATACACGATATTGCTGTCGAACTGTTGTATAAACACATCATCACACTCGTAACATATTCTGTAGTGCATTTAGTTATTAATTAAGTTATATTAGTTTATTATTTATGTTATTACATATATTATTTAAAGAGCCCCTATTACATATTAAAAAGGGTCATATTTCAGTTTTATGGGTCTCCAACAACATACTGATATGTATGCAAGGTCAAAAAAACACGTTCATGGTCTTATAATATGCATTTATTTTTACCTAATTATCCCAGCGACTCCCATCTGAATCGTTCAGTGATTCATTTGCTCGCAAACCCCTGCTTAGCGCGAAGCTAATTTGCGCTGATTGGACCGATGACAGCCTGTTGCCATTGGTCGATAGCGTTCAGCGCGAGACAGTAAAATGCCCAGCCTGGTTTATCAAGCCCGTGGGACACCAAAATTGGTATAGGATCCAATCGCAGCGGACGCCCGAAACATGCTTCAAAGTAAACTTACTAACACCACAGTAAACTGTACCCGGTTCTCAACAGTGTTATTCAGACACCTCAGTGCCGAAAGCAGTGCAGTTAAACACAAGCATATTGCTCTTGTTAAGTATGACACACATTCATTATTAATCCACACAGCAGCAAAAGCTAAACTATTCTGAACCTTGACCGCTGCATGTGTGCAGGATCAGCTGACGGTGGCCATAGCAATGACAAATGGCAGTGGAACGAGTTCACAAAAGCATTTAAATCTGTAAACAAAGCAGCACGCGTCGTGTTTACAATGTTGCATTAGACACGATATGAGAATATAAAGAGTTAACCTGATACAGTACACGCGGATACTAGTAACAAAACATGTAGATCATTTCTATTTACAATCATTGCTGTGGCACCTCGTCCGTGAACTGCTATATGTTCTAAGGGCTTACCTGTACTCTGCTTTTCTAAACGATCACATCTCCAGCCGAAGGTTGTAGCATCCTCTGTCCTCTGACAAGCTATCTCTGCAAGCTCCCGTTCTCCATTCGCAAGCCTTTTCAATGCTACTCACCAGCCCGAAGCCCAGCATTCACCAGCCTGCCGGTGTACCTAATAATTTGTCCTTATTTTGCCTGCACCCCTGGTGTTTTGTCTGTCCATTACAAGATGGAGGCAGAAACTAATGCATGAGCTGTGTAGTGATAGATTGCCCATTGTAAGAGTGCAGATTTCTGAACGACACCTTTCCCTCACACTTCCAATAATATCTAGGTAAACACAGCGTCTTCATGTGTGTCTTGATGCTCTGTTAGTGGGCAGGGCCGCAGGTTTGAATTTTGCCGGGTCTGCGTGCGCAACCATTATGTTTCGTAACGACATCACGCCGTAACGGCTGAAGACTCGTTATCAAGATGATTAATTTAAACCACTATGAGTCGACTCTTTTATAGATGAATCAATAGTTTTAAAAACTGTCCACTTTCAGATTTAAGCTTTAGCTGGATATTTCACTTCACTTAGAGCTGTGTTACACACTACATGAAAGGGCATTTTCAAAAACCCATAATAGGGGCTCTTTAAGGCCATTCGGTGATTTCAGTCTTAGTCATCAAACAGCAGGCATCTTTTATCTGCTTTACTGTACATGTTTGAAGCACCTATAAAGTGTCAGATTTAACTACTTCAAATATTGACTTGTATTCTTCATTTATTCTTCATTTTACAATAAATCAATCCATCATAGAAACGTATATTGGCTCATTTTAGAGAGAGTGACTGTCAGACATACAAGTGTGTTTTGTTTGACTGTGAACCATTTCCGACTGTTCAGTCTGATTTGGTAAACTAGTTCTTCAACTTCTCAGAAAAAGGAACCAGTTAAAAAGAATGATTCATTCAAAAACCGTATATATCATTCTGGACCATTTGCTCAAGGATTAAAGATAATTACGTAAATAATATTCAGTTTCTTGCAAAGACTAAGACATTTTTCCACTATTGAGACAAATATTTCTAGTGTCTCATTCAGACTAACAGCGACTTTGTAGCTGCCTGGCACTCTGGGTGGCAACCTGCTTCAGACGCAGGTGTGTGTAGGTATAAATAACGAATCCTATTGGCTATCGCTGAAAAAAAGTCGATTCCCAACTTTGTCACGTCACTCAACATGCGCACCTGGTCGCCAACGGTTGTGTCGCTCGTGTAGACGGAGGTTGCCGAAAGTCGCTCGCTCTCCGTTGAAATGAAAGCGTTGAAATCGCTTGTAGTGTGAATGAGGCTTAAGAACTTTCAGGTGCAGGTCCAGGTGTATTCACTTTGCATTCCCCACTATGCTTTTGTTTGACTCTCATAGTGTTTACTACCTTTTTGTAGCTAGGATGGACAGAAAGATACTCTAAGGGTGCTTTCACACCTAGACGTTTCTTTTGGAAACTGGTGTTTGCTTGTTAGCTTTGTGGGTTTGACCATATAAAAACACTGCAATCGAGCTCTCATTCGCTCCACAACAATTGCTCCGAGATTGCCTGAATGAGGTGATCTCTTGGCTGAAACGAACTCTGGAGCAGATCGATTGTAGTGAGAAAGCAATACGTTCCAATGAATTAATATATCACAGTGTACTATGGATATGTAATAGGCATTTAAGGCTATATGATGAGAGAATGATGAGTAGGGTGGAATGTCATTCTTATCGGCAAATGTGTTTCACGTCCAATACGAAACTAAACTACTAAACTATTAACGAGAGCTGTTTATCGGTTAGGAAAATCGACAAAACAAGTCTCAGTTTATGTTATTTCTCTCTATAATGCATAATTCTAGGCAACAGCTATGTATGAGAAAGTCTTACCTCTGATTTATATTTAGTGACGATGTCTTTGGGTGTCACTATTCAAAATGAAAGCACACATTTTTGCTTATAATGTCTTATTGATCATCGTCATATATTAAAATAACGGCAACTGAGCTGGACTCTGAAAAATAAACAGTGGAACTTTGACCAGTGTGAGGAGAGTTTACTTGCACATGATTTGTTTTAACTATTTTGGTCCATTTAGAACCGCACCAAGAGCAAAAGCAACACTGTAACAGTTTTGTTTTAAAACAAAACAATCAATCTACAGGTGTGAAATATAAATGTCATATGAAATCTAAAAATGGTGCAATTATTAAAAAAACAAAAACAAATCTATGTAAAAAAAATGCAGCTACATTGCACTGCTACGAGTGTGATATTGCGTTTACACAACAGTTTTGCATAATCATGCATATAAAAAAAGAAAATCGAACACAGAGAGTCTCAAAATCCTTTTGTATGAGGAACTAGTTTCTTCTGACGTTCATCCACATCTGCAGCTGACGTCAGAACAGCAGAAACTGTTGCTACTTCACAAAAATCACTTTAAAGCTTCACAAACGTCAGTTTTTTTCTTTCATTCATTTACCATCATTCGTTTTAAAAAAGCACCCGGTCTATTTTATTTGTATATGTTTTACTCAAACGCATAAACTCTACAGGTGCCTGATATCAGATCATAATCATAATCAGATTAACTAAACACATAAAAAAATCATCCTCATAATTTGCTCGAGTGCACACCTCGATGTCTCAGAAATATTTCTATATAAATATTAAAAAATGTTGCAATCTAGACAACCATATTCTCGACTAAAAAAAAGCCTCAAAAGTACATGATGTTGTTCAACAGCAGTAATATTTGTCAAACTGTAGAGTGTCCTCTACTTGTGCTGTATGTGGGTGGAGCAATACACAAGGGTGAAAGGTGAAGAGGCTGGACGAGTGCTGTTATTTGCAGAATATTGCAAGGCTATCAGTCAATCAGATTCAAGAACCAGACAGAACTGTTAGACTATTTTTTTTGTATTATTTTAGTATTACTTTATTTTATTTATAGACTATTTTACTATTAAGACTACACATGAATTTGTCTTTTCAGTATCTGGATTGAGAGATGGAGCCCCACACAAGTAAAACAGATCCTTCCACAGGGATTATTCAATGCCAATCTTTTATCTTTCTTTCTGTGTGGGTAGCATGGGAAGAAGCGTACGCTCAAGAGCACAGTGTTTGTTTGAGAGAATGTCTTACATCTGTCCTCAGCAAAGATCAACAACTGTCAAGGATCTGGCGCTACACTGAGATCTGAAGCATCATCTGGACCAACAATAACCGACATCATTAGAGCAAACGTTTGCATGTGCATTGCTTCTTTACTTCTGCTTTGTTTATCTAAGTGAGGCAATGAAAACCATAACATATGATCACATCTCTATTCATTTGATGGAGAGAAACAGATTTTTATGTTGACTTTGGAAAGCCAACATACTGTTTTGTTATTTAAACAACTAGTTGATACTTTCATTCATTCATTTTCTTTCGGCTCAGTCCCTTACTTATCAGGGTTCGCCACAGAGGAATAAACTGCCAACTGTTCCAGCATATGTTTTACGCAGCAGATGCCCTTCCAGCCGCAACCCAGCACTGGGAAACACCCATAAACTTTTGCATTCACACACACTCATACAAAAGAGTCAATTTAGTTAATCCAATTCACTTATGGTGCATGTCTTTGGACTGTGGGGGAAACCAGAGCAGCCGGAGGAAAACGGCAACTGGTCTAGCCGGGCCTAAAATCAGCGACCTTCTTGCGGTGAGGTGACCATGCTGCTCATTTGTTAATACTTCTGATATAAAGATTTTGAGCTTAAAAGCTAAAACCAACAAACTATAGGACGCTACTATACCTGGACTGGACCTACATTTTTCCTAAAACATATCAAAATTTGATATAAAAAAAATGACTGTATATTTACATTGACAGCCAAGCCAAAATAGCCAAGACTATTCAAAGAGTCAAAAATTAAAGGTGCTGTATGTAAGTTTTTGACTCTTCTAAAGCATAAAAATACCATAATATGTGTGCAAATATTTAAGAAAAATCCCAAGTGAACATACTTGTTTAACTGAAAAACAATGCTGAAGTCAGATATTCTGCTTTTTTTTTTATTTAACCTGCACAATGCCAGTTTAGCCAATTATAATTCAGCACCACGGGTTGCCTTGTTGGAAAACAGCATATTTCATTCATTCATTCAGAAAGACTCTGAAAGCATGCGTCCGGGACCAAAATGGACAGTATCAGACGTCAAAATGAGACAGATTCAGTTCCACATAAGGTTATTAATTATCAAATGATATAAATATTACAAACGTAAACATTAGGTGAGCAGGTTACATTGTAACCGTCTGTCCTAACAGTGCACTTTGTGACGCGATACGCAGTAATGAGCAGTTTGGCTGTTTGCACCAGATGAAACACGACAGAAATGTAAATACAGCCATTCAGAAGCACAGAATATGCACTCACTCACGAAATGGTAAGGTTTAGAATCTATACAAACTCACATTGTTATCATTTAGCACTGAATAAAGCACACAATATTTACCTGAGGTGATAACTGTCATAGGTTTCACATGTTGAGCTGTGAGAAATAGAAGCTGTTTCTAATATATCAATTCGAGGTGTTGGTTAGAACCAAAACTCCTTTTAATATGAAAATATTCCTTCTATCGAATGCCGCTGCTTTTATTTAGAACACAGTTTAAATCACTCGCTCCTGTACTCAATCTGGCATCCCGCGTTTCCGTCTATTATGATCCAGAAGTGCAATACCTAGTTCAACCCCTGGGTGTCAAACTTACATACTGCACCTTTAAAGTTAAATGTCAAATAATATATAAATAGCTTGCAGGGTTCCACACAAATCATTCATGTTGTCCCAACATAAATCGATTGAGTTCACCAAGTCGATTGAACATTTAAACAATTAAGTTGTCCCAAAAAAAACTCAAGAATTGTGTTGTTTCAGCTCATTTTAAATATGTAGATTGAACAAGCAACAAAAATTACACACAAAAAATTATTTCATCTTCAATTCTGTCAAATGTTTCCAACATATCTAAATGTTCATCCATCTCAAGGATGCCCAAACGTGTTCATGCAAAGGTCCAAAAACCAAATAGCATTGATAGCCGTGGGCCGAAGACAAATATACCAATCAATTTTACATTAAAGTTGCCATTGGTAATTTCCTAATTTATTTAATAATATTTCAAAATAAATAGAAAACATCACTTTGAATCATATTAACTAATGCAGTATAACTTTTTTAATTATAACTTATTGTGATAAAAACAAACAAATCACATTTATAACACAGTGGAGTTCAATGCTGAATACACTAGTCAAGCAGAATCTGCCTTTGCCTTGATTTCCTCACCAAAGTCCTCTACAGTATGACAGTGTGTACTTTAAACTAAATCTGATTAAATGACACAATTTGATTCGATTGAAACGATTAATTTCAGTTAGCTTTTTGTAGCTTAACACTACAACAGACAAAAAAGGGTTAAATTAAGTTTGAAATGACAATCTCTAAACCATCTCCATCATTCTCCCTCTCTTCTTAAAGAGGATGGTGGGCCAAATCAAAGGTTACAATGGGCCAACTTTGAACCCTAGTTTGGGCACCTCTGATCTATCTATTTGTCCATCGATCTGTTCATTCATCTGTTTTTCCATCTGACTTATCCATCTGATAAGTCCACCCATCCACATATCACACTTAACCAGGGATGTTTTCTATTTGAATGAAGTTCCTAAATATTTTAGAAAATTAGTGTCACACTATTTATCATCCACAATAATTTTACAACTGTTGTCGTTTTGATGTGTGAGTTTACCTTACAACGTGTATATATCACTTGCCCAAAAGCATTCACAAGCCTATTGGAACACAGTTAGAATGACTCTATAATTTAAGTCAAACCTTTATGATACAATTGTGATTATGTCATAAAGGTTTGATATTATTTCTTATGATATTATTTCTGTTGAACACAAAATGAGATATTTTGAAGAATCTTTGTAATTGATAACCAATGACATACAAAGAAGGGAATAAAGGATACTATGAAAGTCAAAAGCGACACGGTTGCTCAATGGTTAGCATTGTCACCTCACAACAAGAAGGTAGCTGGTTAGAGTCCCGGCTGGGCTAGGTCTGTGTGGAGTTTGCATGTTCTCCTTGTGTGGGTGTGAATTGAATAAACTAAATTGGAAGTTCATCCGCTGTGTAAAACATATGCCGGAACAGTTAGTGGTTCATTTTGTTGTGGTGACCTCTGAAATAGAGACTAAGCCGAAGGAAAATAAATGAATTAAAGAGTCAAATCTTACAGTTTCCAGTTTTCCTCAAAATATCTTCTTTAGTGTTCAACAGAAAAAAAAGAAACTTAAGCAACTTTGGAAAAGGTTAATAAATGATGACTGAATTTTCATTTTTGGGTGAACTATCCCTTTAATCAATTGGTAGTGGTCTGCCAATGTGCATAAGGTTATTTTGGGTTCAGAGCTGAAAGAGTGAAAGTTTGTGCTTGTTATGGTGAATGTTTCTACTCTGCCTAAAAGTGGACAGATTCAAACTCTCAAGGCTTTACTATGCATGACAAAGCGAACACTTTGAAAAGAATTGCTGTTCCGAGGAAACACGGTAACCATCCCAACAGTCATTGGCTGTGCACACATTCAGATGACTTCATCAGCTAGACACACAGACACTCTTTATTCACGTTTCACGTCAATAAGACTTTAAAAAGCAATAATGATAATTAAAAAGACACATTGAGCTAATTAGTAGTGGCAGTCAATACATTCAGAATGTTCCAAAAGATTTCTGTCAATGTTGCATTATACAGTTTGTTGGTATTTGCTTTTGTGTTATTCTACTTTGCATTGTGCCCTTTTGTGTTACTAGATTGCATCTAATTTGCCAGTTGTGGTGCCACCTGTCAGTGGCAATTGGGTAACAAGCTGGTGGTTACTTTTAATGCACATCTTCTGCTGCACAGATTTGAGTTGGTGTGACTTTGGTCCAGTTGCACAATTCCAGACACTGTTTCCAACTAGACCAAAGATTGTGTCCTTTATTATTACATTTTATGAGTTTTTTCGTTAAGCAGTATTTTTTTGTTACAGGGTTTGCTGACTTTTCGGTTACATAACCTTAAAAAAAATTATTTGTTAAAAGCATTGCTGAAAAAGGTAGCTAATTTGCTAAATGTTGTTTTTATGTGGATATGTTCTCACTGTTTTTGTTTCGAATAGTTAGGTAAGGTGGTAACATTTTACAATAAGGCTGTATTAGTTCACGTATTTGCTAACATATACAAAGCAATTATTACAGCATTCATCTTTGGTTATGTTAGTTAATGGGAATGAAGTTCATTTTAGGTTCATTAGGTGCATTAATGTTAACATATTATTAATGTTGAACTATTAATAAATTCTTTTCAAGTATTGTTTATTATTAGTTCATGTTGGTGAACACATTAACTAATAAAACCTTATTGTAAAGTGTGACCGTAAGGTTTTCTGTAACTTAAATGTGCAGTAGGTGATTGTCTTCAGAAACATTTTTTGTTGTGCTGGTTAAAAGTCTCTTCACAGTCCAATAGTATTGATTAAAGTAAATGATCTAAATGCGTTTATATGTACTTTTATAAAGAGTTGTTCAGCCACTGAAATCTTCAGACGATAGATTGATGTGACTATTTTCAGAAACTGAAGGGACCTTTTACAGCACCGATAATGTAGATTTTATTTAATTTAACAACACAACACAAGTAAACAGCGCTATTCTGCCTAGCCTGCTTTACTGAACTAAAGTTGCTTTTTATTCATCACATTTGTTCATTTTTGAACAATGACAACCTGTGACGCGCTCCCTATATTGTTTACAATGCTACTCTGAACATTCACTGTGAAATAGCATGCAAGTGTGGCTTAGTAATAAGTGTAATTCCTGCACGACACCGGACAAGCACTAGTCGCTTTAGCTCAACACATGAGAAAGGGTTCTGCTGTCATATTTAAGGTGTGCATGCTTGCGTTTCAGGAAGAGTGACTCTGGACAGCAGGGGAGGGACTGTGGTTCAGAGATTTATGCTATCCGGTTAGCACTGCAGAAGATCACCTACTGCACCTTTAATCGCATTTTCTCTTGTTTTGTCTTTTGCTCCAATGGCTTAACGAGAGTCCCTGTTTATCTACTTTTCATTTTAGCAGACATGATAATCAATTGTACATATCATTCTTTTGCACTTTCTTTTTATGAAAGAATCCTTAAAATCTTGGGGTTTAAAACCAATCTCAAACGTATTAATTGTAGAGCTTCAGACCCTTTTTGGCTGTTTCCACCAAACAATAAAAAAACCATTAAAAAGTTATTTTTATTTATTTTTAATCTCACATTTCAGACTCTTTGCCCACTTAGTATACATCTCACAGTTCATATTATTTCACCTAACTGTTTATAAGCTTTCTCACAATCGTGACTTAAGGTCTTGCCATTGTGACTTTCTAACAATTGAGTTTATTCTTGCAATTCTGACTTATTTTCCTCAGAATTGCTACTTTTTTCTCACAATTACTTCCTCAGAACTTGAGACTTTATTTTTTGCAACTTGCAAATAAAACATTTTTTCTCAGAACTGCAACTCAAATGCACTTCTTTCAATCATATCTTTGTCAAAATTGCTACTTTTTGTTCTTGCATTTAACTTATTTCGTTACAAAGGAAGCTACATTTGCCATTTCGGTGTTATTTTTGTTGAAATTTGTTTCAAAGCACTGAATAAAAAGCGTCTCTACACCGAAGAGCATGAGATTACCAAAAACAAAAGTTGGTGTCTCAAAATCAAGTTTCAAACCAGTGGATGAGCTGCTCCATTAAGTCACAAACAAACTATTATCTGACTTCAAACACAAGGAAGTCTCTTGGTGTACACTTATGTCACACCTCAATTCCAAAAACAATGATGTGCTGTCTGCAATTTTTAAAAACACTTCCTACAGCAATACAGTAGAGTATGACAAATAAACAACGTCATAGTCCATTTAGCAGAACCGTTCATTTATTAAAAAGCATTCACTCATTTCTATGAGTGATCCGGCCTGTCTGCTTCTATATAAACAATAGCTTTTTTTATCCAAATCTACAGCAATCAAACATAATAAGTGGCATCATTTTAAAAGTATTAACATCCTTCAGCAAGCAAGACGAGCTGTGACAGGATTGCACTCTAGCAAAGTAGGAACTGTGACAGAAATTACAAGTTCCTACATGAAATGGTGAAAATAAGGCTGTGATAACTCAGCAGTTGCTCTTTCAGACTGAATGGCCGGAGCTTTAAAGAGACAGACAGAAACTGTTTTGATAGATGAATGCCCCTTTGAAGTCCAAGCGGCTCCAGGACCAAACTACACACACATAGACTTCCAGACTTCCATTGCTTTTATATCAGGTATGATAATAGCTATACAATATATTGCATCTATATTTATATAGAATAAAAATATAGTCACATCGCATGTTCTGTAATGTCAAGCTGGGATTTTAACTAATCAGGAACCAGTGTTTAGAACACTTGATCTGTGGAGCCATTGCAAAGTTTAACTTTAATCTAATAGTGTGAACATTTTTATTCGGATGTGTTTTGTGGATGTGTTAGAGATTTCAAGCCAATTTAAACCAAATTACTACTATACGGTGTGATTTTAGATATGATAATTGCATTTCTGTACCTCAATACTGTTAGAAATCACCTAAAACCATAAAGCACTCTTTTTTTTTCTTCATTTTTATCTTTGTTCAATTGTTTTCATCTGTACTTTAATTTGTTTATTTTGTATATTTTATGCAGATGTACCCTTGTGCAAAATCATTCCAATCGATGTAAAATTTTGAATTCTATCCAAAATAAAGCAATCTTGCGAAATTTTATTTATATTGCAATATATAGAATAGCAGAAAAAACAAATATTGCAATGTCTGTTTTTTCCAATATCGTGCAGCCCTAGTATCTATAGCCTAACCATACCCTATACAACTACCCCCACACCTAAACTCAACCTTCACAAACACAAATGCCAATCCTTAGATATTAATAAAAAGGTGTTCTAGCTGATTTATAAGCACTTTTAATTAGTGAAAAACTGTGTGTCCTTTGGCATTTCACAATATAAGAGTGTAAAATTAAGCCCTCACAAGTCTAGCCAAACCAGTACACACACAGGGTTTCTGCAGGTTTCACCAAGAAAATTGTAAGACATTAAGACCTTTATTATGACCCTTCTCAATCACAATCCAATCACAATCATTTCTGTTGCATGTGAATACAACAGCCAATCAGCGCTGTTTAAATACATGCTCAACAGCGCTTACATGTTAGCGGGAAATAGACGTTTTTAAAAATTCAGCACTGACTGGTACCAAACTCGATACTTTTGACAACCGTAAGCCAGTGGAAAAGATTTTTTACTTACTCCTTCAAAAAAAAAAAATAATAAGTTTAATCTTAGCCATATACACTACTGACAAAAGTCTTGTCGTCAATTCCAGTTGTAAGAGCAACAAATAATAACTTCACTTCTAGTTGATCATTTGGAAAAGTGGCAGAAGGTAGATTTTATCATCTGTTGAACTACATCTAAATCATCACAAATACTGCAGAAGACCTATTGGAACCCACATGGACCCAAGCACCTAAGAGAAATCAGTCAAGTTTGGTGAAGGAAAAACCAGGATTTGGAGTTACATTCAGTATGGGGCCATGCGAGAGACCAGCAGAGTGGATAGCAACATCGACAGCCTGAGGTATCAAGACATCTGTGCCGCCCATTACATTACAAACCACAGGAGAGGGCAAACTCTTCAGCAGGATAGTGCTCCTGCTCATACTTCAGCCTCCATATCAAAGTTCCTGAAAGCAAAGAAGGTCAAGGTGCTCCAGGATTGGCCAGCCCAGTCACCAGACATGAACATTATTGAGCATGTCTGGGGTAAGATGAAGGAGGAGGCATTGAAGATGAATCCAACAAATCTTGATGAACTCTGCAAGAATGCTTTCTTTGCCATTTCAGATTACTTTATTAATAAGTTGTTTAAGCCATTGCAGAGATGTGTGGATGCAGTTGTCCACGCTCACGCAAGAAATAAACAATATTAATTATTTTTCCACTTCACCATGACTTTATATTCTATACTCTACATTATTTCTGTTAAGTGACAAGACTTTTGTCTAAGCAAAGTCAGACCTTACTGTCCTAATTAAATAATTAATAATTAGGGCATAATCATATTTTATCTAGAGGCCTTTACCTTTCATATAAGCCACTTCTGATACAAAATGATCAATTAGAAGTCAACTTATTATTTGTTGTTCCTAAAACTTGGATAGGCGGCAGGACTTTTGTCAGGTAGTGTTTTTAAATAACTTTTCTCTAAAAAAAAAACTGACACGTATTTATAATAAACTAAATAATCCAGCCTGATCTCACGAGGAAAGGTAAGTATTTTACATTTTGTCAGTTTAGTGGCTAATTCGTACGAATTCAGTCGTACGAAAATGTACGATTTTAAAAAGGAGGTGTGGCACCTAACCCCACCCCTAACCCCAATCGTCATTGGGTGATGAGCAAATTGTACCTATTTGTACAAATTAAATCGTACGAATTCATACGAATTAGCCACTAAATCAAAAAGTTATGAATTGCCGTGAGATTGCGTTGAATAAACACAACATTCTGTAAAGGTCAGAAACACCACCAGGTAGCTATAAACACAACATTCATTGTAAGGAAAAGAAGATAACTAAACCATATTGTTAATGAATAAAACTTTTGTTAAGAGTTCTATTCAGATGGATTGTTGGTGATTGGATGGGTGTTGGTCCGATTGGGTAGCTTTACATGAACATAGGAAAAATAAGACCTGTTTAAAATGATTTAAGACCTATAAGGCCTTTAAGGCCTAAAATCTTGTTTTTGAAATTTAACACATTGTAAGAGCAAAGGTACACAAACCTGAAACAATGTCCTGTACAGCATCGCAGTGTTAAAACACAACCTGACTGCTCAAAGTAAAACCACGATAATCATGCAACACAAAGCCAGTCATGGTCTAATAAAACTCCAAACAGACGTATAAAAAAAACCAGAATGAAACCTGATCACAGAAGCATTTCTTCAGACGCCCCCGGGGCTTGCTTCATTTATTTTTTTTAATATCAGGTTTGAGCAACTTTGCCTGTAAACACTCCAAGCAGCTTTAAAATAACAAATCATTTTTGGAAATGTTAGGCGCTGAAGAACATGGCGTGTTAAAAATAACAAGTTTAATTCTACGGAAAACAAAACAGATTATATGTGAATGGCTTCAGGAGCAAAATTTAGAGAGACTGGATTGGACTTGTAAAGTGCTTAGTGCTGAATTTAGTGAACAATTGCTCAAATGAATGACTGGAGGCAGTGGAGTTCACCTCGTCTGTACATATGTCACCTGATTTGGAACGCTCTCAGCTTTCTACCTCCATCATAACCCAATTATGAGCACACTTCTAATGCTGCTAAAACTCATTAATAATCACCTACAAAGTTTTACACTTGTTTAGCATAGGCAGGGCTCGAAATTGCGACCATTTTGGTTGCATTTGCGCCCAAAATTTAACCTATGTGACCTCATAATATATTTGGGAGCATTTGTGCGACTGCATATAATGGTTGTATTGTGACCTCTTTTGATTTTTTTCTAAAAAACGTGCTAAATCGGTCTTACTTGCCGCTATATTGGTTCATATTAGCTGTCAATTACTCAAGGCTTTTCGCTGTCAGATGACAGGGAGCTTTTGTGACCGCGGAAAATGCAAACTGCTGAAGAGTAAAAAAAGTACACAGGTTTGCAAACTCCACCTAAAGTTACAAATAATGTCACCGATGACAGCGATCATGTGGTGAATATTGATCCGCCAGCCGAGATCAATCAAGTGTTTTAGGAAAAGGTGGCCGAATCTCGATGCGTTGCATTCACTGCGTGTTTGATGCAAACCATAAATTTATTTTTCATGATGAAACAGTAGGACTTTTTTAAAGCAGATAACTCTTTGTTAGTATTATTGTCATCATCGTGATTAATAATATTTTATAGTTATTAGTCATTCATTTTGGAATTATAGCACAAAAATCAATAAGTCATCACAGCATTATTTAGATGGTTGTTTCTGGTTTTTGTTAGTCCTAATACATGTTGTTTTCAAATACAATAAATCCCTTAATATACAATTCGCAGTGGTACTCATTCATTTTTGGTGGGTGCTCCTAAATTCTTTCTGGTGCTCCTAAATATTTGAAGTTGGGAGCATCGGTGCTACCAAGTAAAAAAAAGTTAATTTCGAGCCCTGATAGGGATATCAAAAATGAACAATAAATAAATAAAAAGCACAATAACATGAACAATGCTTAGATTTACTAAAATTACTGCAATTAGAAGAGCAATGTAAAGAGCTAAATTTTTTTGTATGTTACTAATGCTGTTTAATGATTAATCTTGACTAATCGTCTACAAAAGAATTTAGCATTTATATATATGTGCATTTATTGTGCATATGTATTATGTATATATATAAACACACACATATACATAGTTTTAAAAAAATTATGTGATTTGATGTTGTATATAGATATTATCTAAATGTATACATGGATGAATGTACTTACATATGTAAATGCAAACTTTTATTTTGTATTCAGTCATTCATCATTAATAGTTTATCAGTACTATACATTACCCAAATGTGCAACACAAATTTAGAATATCACATTACATCATGTGAATAAAGCAGTGTTTCTCAAGCAAGTTCCTGGAGCACCACCAGCACTGCATGTTTTGGATGTCTCCTTTGTCTGTTACACCCATTACAGGTCTTTCAGTCTCTGCTAATGAGCTGATGATCTGAATGAGCGCTTGGTTAAGGAGTCATGGAAAATGTGCAGAGCTGGTGGTCCTCCAGGAACTTGCTTGAGAAACACTGGTATAAAGCATAATATTGTGTGTTAAAGAGAATGAAATCATCACTTTCAAGTACACTGCAAAAATGCTTTTCCTACTTAGATTTTTTGTCTTGTTTCTAGTCCAAATATCTAAAAATTCTTAAATCAAGAATAATTTTCTAGACAAGCATAACATGTTGTTTTTATTTCAGAAATAATATGCCAATATTAAGTGAGTTTTTCCTTAAAACAAGCAAAATAATCTGCCAATAGGGAAAGCAAAATAATCTTATGTCAAAAGGGTAAACAAGATTATTTTGCTTACCCAATTAGCAGATTATTTAGCTTGTTTTTTAGGAAAAACTGACTTAATATTGGCATATTATTTATGAAAACAAGACATTATATTTTGCTTGCCAAGAAAATGTTTCTTGATTTAAGAATTTTTAGATATTTGGACTAGAAACAAAACAAAAAATCTAAGTAATAAAAGCATTTTTCGCAATGTAAATCAAGCTTCTATCAGACGGGCACTGTAGCTGACTGATATTTTTTAAGTGCCACAACCATTTAGATTTCAAGAGCTCAGACTTAGATATTGCTTGATGCTATTAGCAGGTTTGGCATGCTGTCCTGGGACAAAACCCTGAGCTTGGAGATAATTAAGACTAGGACTTCAGCCTGGTCAATGAGCATGTAAGGTGGTACAGGATCAGGTAGTTCTCGAGATCTCACCCAGGTAAAGGAGGAAAGGGGAAGATTGGGGGATTCTTCAAAAAAACAAAGATAAGGGAGTAAGGCTAAATGGGCTTTTTATAGTAAGCTTGGATTGATCCAATTAATTTACTAATGATTACAGATGAGAGACCAGCCACGATCAATCACATCACCTGCTGCTCTTAAAATTAGTTTGTGAAACTTCCTGATGTGATTGAGATTGATGAACTAATTAGACCAGTCATACCAGTCCCAATTTGTTGATTTTGTTTATTTAAATTTCATATTTATTTTTATAGATTTATGTTGATTTATTATTATCACAGTAATAATTTATTAATAATAATTTAGTTATAATTTGTGTATAATTTATTATTATTATTTAATAGATTTACTATTATCACAGTAATATATTTTGAAAATTTACTTTCTCTTTTTTTACATTTTCACAGTGTACAGTAGTCAACATTTAAAGTGGATCAACATTTTTTTCTAAATTGTCCCAGGGCAAAAATGGATGTTCTTTAATAGATTTATGACAACTTTATTTAAAGGTGTTGTATGTACGTTTTTGACTCTTCTAAAGCATAAAAATACCAAAATATGTTTGCAGATATTTAAGAAACATGCTAAGTGAACATTTTTGCTTATCTGAAAAACAATGCTAAAGTCAGATATTCTGCTTTAAAAATGTGTGTTAAGTGCCAGAATGTCTGTCTTTATTTTGGTCAATAAACCTGTCCAATGCCAGTTTAGCCAATTTATAGTTCAGCACCCCGGGTTGCCTTGGTGGAAAAAAGTTTTTTTTGTTTATTCAGTCAGAAAGGCTCTCAAAGTATGCTCTCCATGACCGAAATGTGACCTCTGGTGGACAGTAGCAGCCTTTGAAATGAGACGCAGATTCAGAGTTCCACATGAGGTGGTTATTAATTAGCAAATAATACAAAAATTACTAATGTAAACATTAGGTGAGCAGGTTACGCGAGTAGATTTGCAGTGATAAGCTATTTGGCTGTTAGCACCTGACAAAACATGATAGAAATTTAAATACAGCCGTTCAGAGGCACAGAATAGTACACTTACTGCACTCCAGTGAAATTGTAAGATTATAATCTAATTAATACATATTAAATCTCTTTAACATTATTAAATGTACATGCTGAATCGCTGATATGTGTTGGTTTGCATTATTTCACAGTTCTAAAGTTCAATTTCAAATAGTTTATTTTATTTTCAAGATCTGAGGTAAACTATGGCAATAAATGTCTTATGAAATGGCATTCATATAAATTTCTCCTTTTAATACAGAAAATATTCCTTCTATTGAGTGCCATTGCTTTTATTTAGAACACAGTTTAAATCAGCCTTTAGGCTCGACAGTCAGGCACACTTGCTGTTGGAGTCGTCAATCTGGCAACCTGTGCTGGCGTGTGTTTTGAACCAGGAGTGCAATACCTAGTTCAACTATTGGGAGTCAAACTTACATGCTGCACCTTAAAAGGTTTTGATCCACTTCAAATGTTGACTACGTTATACACACCTTGGTATTTCCAACCTGCAGTATTGTATGCAGTATTGTGAAATTCAAATATAAATAGTAATATGAAAACACAGCTTGTAAATCTTAATGAAGCATTTTTAAAATCTGCGCTTACTAAGCTCTAGCTTCCTCCTCCTAATAAGTGAAATGATTGACTGGCATAAAAAGTAAAATGACTACACATTCATAGTGTAGTGCTGTCACAGAAACAAATATAAATGCAGAAACTCACCCTCCTTCACTCTCTGCCTCTTCTGAGCTCTGTCCTTCACTTCTAGCTGGGACTCCTGATCTTTTTCTCCTTGTTGGAGTGCGGTGAAGGGGACTTGCCCTGCGAGCGCTGATATCCTCTGCGCTCCGGCCCCTCAGCTGATCTCGGACGTTGTCCTGCAGGTGTGGAAGTGCATCCTTCAGGGCTTTTACCTCTTCTTTGAGCTCGGACACACAGTGGATTAGAGCACCCAGTCGATCTAGAACCTCAGCCTGGCCCGTCTGTAGACACAAAGGGCCGTCCGTGTGATCCCCAATCCTCCTCTGGTTTAGGACTCTGCCATCATTTGCTTTGACTTTCCTGAAGTAGACGATGGCCAGGCTGATCCCAGCAGCACCTGCCAGAGCTCCTAAAACCAGAGCCCTGCTATCCGCTTGAGCCATCCTGGGGAGAAGAGAAGAGAAGAGAAGAAGAGGAGAGGAGAGGAGAGGGGAGCTCTGGTCCACTGTGTGTCCGAGCTCAAAGAAGAGGTAAAAGCCCTGAAGGAT
>CAIGQZ010001236.1:207817-218198 GCA_903798205.1 Danio tinwini
TAAGCTGTATAGAAGTGTCTTGAAAAATATCTAGTCAAATATTATTTACTGTCATCATGTCAAAGATAAAATAAATCAGTTATTAGAGATGAGTTATTAAAACTATTATGTTTAGAAATGTGTTGAAAAAATCTTCTCTCCGTTAAACAGAAATTGGGGAAAAAAATAAACAGGGGGGCTAATAAATCAGGGGGTTGAATAATTTTGATTGCAACTGTATATGTATATATTTTTGTATATACAGTATATATATATATATATATATATCGACATTTTCATCGACAACCACTCACCATCCTCTGGTAACATGCCAGATCCGTTACCCCGATCTGTTCCGGGACCTCGAAATTTACAAATTAAGCACTGCCCCAACCAGTTTTATTTTCTTCCACCCATTTTTTTTCCCAGCATCACGTCCCTTTCGGGTCTCCATACAGCTACTATACATTTACAAGGTTTAGATTAATATTTTTAGTCAGTTTGACTGATGTTAGTTAAATTGTTTCAACAACAAAAAATATAAGGAGCAATCATTGTTTACAGTGTAGAATAAAAAAAAAAAACGCAAACATCGACAACTCTTTTTCACAGCAGACTGCTAATGTAAATCACTGAAGTATACAACACACAATCCAACATCAGACCATATTTTCTAATGTAACATGCTATTTGTGGGAAA
The DNA here is from genome assembly GCA_903798205.1 of Danio tinwini. NCBI lineage: Eukaryota > Metazoa > Chordata > Actinopteri > Cypriniformes > Danionidae > Danio > Danio tinwini. The sequence continues at coordinate 208,497 of CAIGQZ010001236.1, forward strand.
ATGTGCAGTCACCCATGAGCGCACCCTGAAGTACCTCACACTGTATTGAAGGCGAAGCCCACATAAAGGCGTGAGTCTGCATGCATGGCTACCATTGCTACGTGCAGTTTCACGGACGTGCCTCTTTTCACGAAAAACACTGCATTGTTCCAATCCAACCTGTATTTGCTCGGCCTATAAATAAACTCACATACCAGGCAGAAGCAGAAGGTGCTGCTCGCTTTACATGAGATTAAATGATATCTGTCCTCCACCCAAAAGCTCATTCTGATCAAGCCAAAGCTGCCAGATTAATCGCCATCCTCGATGTCACGCCATGTTATTCAAAGACACAAACATGCTGAAACTGTATTGGTTCTATGTAAAGATCAGTGGTTATCTGAGCATCAGACGCCTGCGGTATGAATGGAAGACTGATGGATAGATAAAGACTCTCTTACATAAAGTCATCCAGGATATTTTATATAACTGGAAGCTCTCATGGTGGCCTTGAAAGATGGTAGATATAATCGCAGCGTAAAGGTCAGCTTATGCAACTCTACATATATATTTAGGTATATTTTCTGTTGCTATTCAGAGATTGTAGTATTATGTCATAGTTGATTGCTTGTTGAGTAGATTGTGAATGGCATACAAGTCATTCGCTACTGGATGTAGTCTTATAGCTCATTGATGTTATTTAGGTTTTGCAGACTTACTATAAAAAGCGGTTAGTTACTTTAAAAATGTAAGTAAAGCTATTTCCTTAAAGGTGCAGTAGGTGATTGTCTTCAGAAACATTTTTTGTTGTGCTGGTTGAAAGCCTCTTCACATTCCAATAGTACTGATTAAAGTAAATGTTTTAAATGTGTTTATATGTATTTTTATATTCTGGGTGAGGCATAAGACCAAAAAATGTTCATCCAATCATTGGAAATATTCACCTGCTGACCATCTGCATATGTTTTGGACATGTCCACAGCTGGCCACCTTTTGGTCAGGTGTTTTTTATACATTTAATAAAGCCCTTAAAATCAATATACAACCTTTGTTAGCCCTCTTTGGTGTAACCATTGGACCTGATTTGACAGTCCGTGAAAGCAAGGTTGTTGCCTTTACCACAATTCTAGCCAGATGTGCCATACTTTTAAAGTGGAAACACACTTCCCCCCTACACATGACAAGTAGATACAGGACATTTTGTACTGTATCAGACTTGAAAAGCTGAGATGCTCACTCTCTGGCTCACTAGATTCCTTTTATAAGACTTGGGATTCCTTTCTTGATTACATCAATTGTTTACCGGCCTTAACATTGATTACAGGCCTGCCTAATACACCTGGTGCTGACAACCTGTAACATTTACCATTTTATTAGCAGTTTTTTTTATTCATTATTGTTATTTTAATTATTATTATTTTTCCTATCTGTATCCAGTTATTCTGATGTCATGTTCTTATGTATTTAATTTTCTTAATAAGGTATTCATGTATTTATTTACTTATTTATTGTTGTTTAGTTGAGTTAATGAATGAAAGGTTAGGGGATGGGATTAATAATGGACAATACATTACTGTTTACCTCTCAATATTAAATTTGTACTGTCATACAAAAGACCAATAAAAAAGATTGAAATAAAAAATGTTCATCTAATTAAATATTGTCAGGCCGATAATTTCCATAATTCTGATAAGTAGCTCAAACTGTCTGTCAACAAATATAGATTTGTACAACTGCGCATCTCTTTTCACACAGATCCCCAATTGCGGTAAAATCAAATGCTGAATCAAAACTTTTGAAAATCCCAAATCAATATTGGAGTTACACACTGGAAGAAGGACGACACTACGGCTGAAGTATTTCTGTTAAACAGGTAATGTTATGTTTTAAAACTAATTTAGTCATGCAAAGCTTGCATAGATTGTGTTGTTGAATGAGTTATATGCACAGAAGAGTTGTTCAGCCAATGAAATCGTCCGGCGATAGATTAATGTGACTATTTTCAGCTTCATAAGGGACCATTTACAGCATCGATAATGTAGATTTTTATTTAGTTTAACAACAACATTAGTAAACAGTGCTATTCTGCCTAGCCTGCTTTACTGAGCTGAAGTTGGTTATATATACACATTGGTTCATTTTTTAACAATGACAACCTGTGACGTGCTTTTTATATTGTTAACCATGCTCTTTGAATATTCAGTTTACTAATAAGGTTGACTAATAGTAAGTGTAAGTAAGTGTAATTCCTGCACATGCCAGCCAACCACTAAGCATACACACTCAAAAAAAATATTACTGCAACTTGTTCAAACTACCTGTTTAAAATTAGCTGAAATAACACAACTCTGTAATTTATTTGGCTAATTTATTTGTTTTATGTTCAGTCCACTTAAATTTGTAAACGATTAAGTTAACTTAACCGTTCATGAAGGAATTGTATTGATCCGACTACCTGATTAGGGGATTTAAAGTTCCCAGCATGCTTTGCATGGGGTTAAATTAAGAGAGGGAAATGGTGACAATAAAAGTCATCTTGGGTGTTTAAAGTTAATAGAAAGACTTGTTAGAGTTTAATCTTCACTTTAGTTTGAAGATTAGGAGATTATCATGTAACGCTTTGAGTTTTGAGATTACCACCTTGCAGAAGCATCCATGCTTTGGGTGTTGGCAGCTTAATTAGCAAAAATGCAGTTTGATGCTTTGCTCAGTGAGCAATAACTGTCTTAAAATTAGTTCAATCTAATGTATATGTAACACATGAAAAATGCCTAAAATGGCTCTTTTAGTTCATTTAGGACAGCGGTTCTTAACCCTGCTCCTTGAGATTGACCTTCCTGCTGAGTTCAGCTCCTACCCTGATCAAACACACCTGAACCAAATAATTAGGACCTGAACAGCACTAGATAATTACAGGCAGTTGTGTTTGATATGGGTTGCAACTGAAATCTGCAGGACGGTAGATCTCCAGGAGCAGGGTTGGTCACCCCTGATTTAGGATAACGTATTTAGGATAATTTATTTAAACCTTTACTTGATAAAATCATGTTGGACCAACTCAATTGCATTTAGTTGTGTAAATAGATTTTTTTAGTTGGTGCAAATCAAATTTATTGGATGGAAATCCTGCCCTTAATTAAATCGCGTTCATCCAATGAGTTATTTTTTGAGTGCTGTAGTCGCCGTAGGACAAAGCACATGAGAGTGTGAGACCAGCGATCCTTGCGTGCATGAAATATTGCACAGTATGATAAGTTTTGCTTGCTACACAAATGAAAACGTGCGAGATATAATACAGTTTTGCGTTCAGAATTGTAGTTTTATAAAGTATAAAGTTTTCTGGCGACTAACATTATCTAGTGGGTCTCTGTCATCTTTAAGGTGCGCTTTAAGGTGACAAATCACTTACTGCACCTTTAAAAGCAACAAATTGATTTAACCTAAAGTCAGTAAACCCATCGAAATTACTTATAATTATACACATAGTTGATTTACTAATTAATTATAAAGCAATGAGTTTACTCTCTTTTTTAAGTAAAGGTAACTAATTGCTTTTTACAGTGTACGTTGCTTTGAACCCTTCGCATAAACTATTCAATATTTGTGTTTCAAGCTTTTGCATGGGATTTTGTAATTCAGATGTGCTTGAAATGGGATTTGTTGACTTTTTGGAGGTATATCTTTACTCATGCTTAATTTATGTAAATTATAACACAGACTCTTTGAAGTAGCCTACACATTTTTCAGCGTACATTTTTGTGAAACTGCAAAAACATACCTCAACGTACACTCACCAACCACTTTATTGGGTACACCTTACTAGTACCGAGCTGGACCGCCTTTTGCCTTCAAAACTGCCTTAATCCTTCGTGGCAAAGATTCAACAAGGTACCGGAAATATTCCTCAGAGATTTTGGTCCATATTGACATGATAGCATCACGCAGTTGCTGCAGATTTGTCGGCTGCACATCCATGATGTGAATCTCCCGTTCCACCACATCCCAAAAGGTGCTCTATTGGATTGAATCTGGTGACTGTGGAGGCCATTTGAGTACAGTGAACTCATTGTCATGTTTAAGAAACCTGTCTGAGATTATTCATGCTTTATGGCATGGTGCATTATCCTGCTGGAAGTAGCCATCAGAAGATACAATGTGGTCATAAAGGGATGGACATGGTCAGCAACAATACTTTGGTAGGCTGTGGTGTTGACATGATGCTCAGTTGTTACTTATGAGCCCAAAGTGTGGCAAGAAAATATCCCCCACACCATTACACCACCAGCAGCCTGAACTGTTGATACAAGGCAGGATGGAACCATGCTTTCATGTTGTTGATGCCACATTCTGACCCTACCATCCAAATGTCACAGCAGAAATCGAGACTCATCAGACCAGGCACAGTTTTTCCACTCTTCTATTGTCCGATTTTGGTGAGCCTGTGCAAATTGTAGCCTCAGTTTCCTGTTCTTAGCTGACAGGAGTGGCACCCGGTGTGGTCTTCTGCTGCTGTAGCCCATCCACTTCAAGGTTTGATGTGTTGTGCAATCAGAGATACTCTTCTATATACCTCGGTTGTAACAAGTGATTATTTGAGTAACTGTTGCCTTTCTATCAGCTCAAACCTCTGGCCATTCTCCTCTGACCTCTTGACATCAACAAGACATTTGTGCCCACAGAACTGCATCAATGAAAATATTTGATCAATAACTAAAATCAATAATAATAATTTGTTTTGCATGTTTTTAAATGCATACAATTACCTGTTTGACATTCAAGTACATGGACTAATGATTTCTGATGTTTTCAAGAAAAAAACAAACATGCAATTGTCCTTTCTGTGACCATGTTCCCAAAGGATTCGTGTTGGCAGAAAGCCCATACAGGACTGAGAGAGATGAATTGATTGCTTCCTTTTCTTCTTTCCATGCAAAGATGGAGCTCAGTCTGTACGTGCAATATATCATTGGCTTCACATAACGCCAGCAGATGATAAACATCAACACAGCGTCTGTAAGCCTGTGAAACAGTGATGATCAAATCAATCTCAGTTATGATTACTGTACATATCGACTCAGTGTCAGATGCTTAACATTCCCCATAGGGAAAATAAAAATGGAAGTGTCTGTTGACAAAGTAAAAAGAACAGAGCTATGAAGTGAATGCTGATAGAATTGCTTGGGTCGTTTACGTTTAATATCTGATGAGAAATGTTCAGTTGTTTTGAATTCAGGCTCAAGCATTTTGACAAACCTGAACATTGTTTAAACATTCATTGTCTCTGAGGTCTAAAAATCCTTACTAACTATGTTCATAATATTTATTTAAATGAGAATTACATGTAATATCAAAAAAGGTTGTATAAATAAATATAATAATGGTCTTATTTTTTATTAATGCTTGATAATTATTAATTTACTATAAAAATATGTTAGCTTGATTATAACATTTACATATTTTTTTGCATCAAATGACACGTAGGGCCTAATGTAAAGTGATGATTTTACATCATAAACTCTATTTAATAAAATATTATAAGAAATTCATTGAATTAAGAAGAAAATACAGGTTCAAAAAAGCATATACAATTGATTAACAACCTCTAAAATCACAATAGTTAATTCTTTAAAGGTTTTATTTATAAGTGATAAGTGAATTCATTTACTATGACAATTATTAATTTACTATACAAATATATTAGCTTGATTACACCATTTACATATTTTTTTTTTACATCAAATGGCACGTAGCCAAATAAAAAGTGATGATTTTACATCATAAACTCTATTTATTGTAATAAATAAAAAATAATTAAATTAAGGAGAAAATACAGATTCAAAAAAGCATATACAATTGATTAACATCTTCTAGCATAAGTTTATCAGTTATTATAAAGAAATCAATTTCCCTATGGAGAAAATAAATGGAGTTTTTCTATCGAACTGATCAAAGAATATTAAACAGGGTATATGCAGGAATCCTAAATGTAGTTTCAATACCCTTTTAGGGCTTTTTAAAGACCTTCTCAGAATATTTTAAGACCTCATCACCACTTCAATCACAATCAGTATCAAATCAGTATCAAATCTTGAACTTAATAAACAGTTCTTAACAAACAGTTGTAGTTAAATAAATCAATGGAACACAACCATGCAACAGAACTTGAAAAAAACACAGCTTGACAGAATAAATTACGAGGTTGTTTTCAGCGATAGGCTTCAGCCAATGTATAAACTCGTCTTTCTCCAACCAGGAGTACGCAAGCTTACATTTTCCCATTTTGCCATTTGTTTCGCTCTATGAATTCGCTACATGTGGAGAGCGTCTAATCACCTTCCCGCAGTTGTCACAAATTATGTGACATTACCCATTCGGGGGAGCTTGGCCGGATGCGCCCCGGCCCGAACCAATCACGTGGATCGAGCACGCCACTGTTAATATTAGGAGGCAAATAAATATGCTTTTTTTTTTTAATCAAACACTTTGGATAACGCTTAAACAAAATTTAAGACCTCGTAAAAATGCTATTAAGACTTTTAATACCTTTTAAGGGCCTTCATTTTCTTATAATTGATTTATAAACTTTTAATACTTTTTAAGACCTAGCAGACACCCTGTATAATTAATGTTAATAATAAACATGTTTAACTAATATTATCATACTTTCCCCAGTTGAGTAACTACAGTGAATACAGTAAGACATTGTTTTTATCATTAGTATTTTGTATGAGTATGCAAATGATGCATTATTGACTTTAATATGTACTCAGTTGCATAGATTGCCATAACAGTAAACATTGGATGAAATGGGTTGAAAAGGCATTTAGTTGAATTTATTGTTAATAAAGGTTTTTACATCATTTAGAAAATATTGTCAACAGCCAGGAAAAACACCTCTTTAAAATAAAATGTAAAGTTTGGTAACACAGTAAGAATAAAAAATAATAATGCATTATATGTTGTTCATCTTTGGCATAGGCTTTTGATCAGTTAGTTTTGATTATTGTCAAAAGTTGAGATGCTTTTTCCAATGTTTGTCAGTTCAAATCAATTGGACAAATCTATTGGATAAACAAATTATAACTAAACCTCAAACAACTGTTGCAGCGCATGTACATGCCACTGAAATGGAGTTTGCATGTACAGTATATACAACATACACTACTTATCATATTAATTGTACAAAATGGGTAATACTAGGTACTATTTTTAAATCTACTTACAGGTATATGTTACATAACAGTACTTTCTTAGAATCATTCATTCATTTTCTTTTCGACTTAGTCCCTTTATTAATCTGAGATCGCCACAGCAGAATGAACCGCCATCTTATCCAGCACATGTTTAACGCAGTGGATGCCCTTCCAGCTGCAATTAACTGGGAAACATTCACACACACTCATTCACACACATACACTACGGACAATTTAGCTCACCCAATTCACCCATACCACATATAATTCCTTACATTTATATAGCGTTTTACTGGACACTCAAACTGCTTTACACATTTTTTGGGGGGAATCTCCTCATCCACCACCAGTGTGCAGCATCCACCTGGATGACGCGGCAGCAGCCATATTGCGCCAGACCGCACACCAGCTGATTGGTGGAGAGGAGACAGAGCAATGAATCCAATTATCAAATGGGGATGGATAGGACGCCATGATGAACAGAGGCCAGAGGCATATTTGGCCAGGATGCCAGGGTTAAACCCTTATACTTTTTAGAACATCCTATAAACTAAAGTGTAGCTGAAGTGTATATTTCTGTCTCAGTGCAGGAAAACTGCCTTACAACTTGGTTTGTTTTGCTTTTGTATAATTTACAGATGCAAATAGAAAATGTGTAATAAAACTAACACTAAAAATGTATTTTGGATGATTTATTCACCCTAGTCTATAGAAGAAAAAAAGATAGTGTCTTATCTTAAACATACAGTTAAAGTCAAAATTATTAGCCCTCCTGTGAATTTCTTTCCCCCAATATTTCCCAAATCATGTTTAACAGAGTAAGGAATTTTTTCTTCTGAAGAAAGTCTTATTTGTTTTATTTCGGCTAGAATAAAAACATTTTAAGGTCAATATTATTAGCCCCCTTAAGCAATTTTTTGGGAGAACAACCCTATAGAAAGGTCTATAGAACATACAATGACTTTCCTAATTGCCACAACTTGCCTAATTAATCTAATTAAGCCTTTAAATGTCACTTTAAGCTGAATACTAGTGTCTTGAAAAATATCTAGTAAAATATTATGTACCGTCATCATGGCAAAGATGAAAGAAATCAGTTATTAGAAATTAGTTACTAAAACTATTATGTGTAGAAATGTGTTATCTACTTTCCATTAAAAAGAAACTGGGGGGAAAATATAGAGGCGGGGGTAATAATTATGACATCAACTGTATGTCCAGCACATTTAAATGCTTAACTCTATTTAACACATTTAAACTCTAATAGCAGACGGCTGCTTCTCACTCAGGGCTGTCTATGCTAATGAGGGAGAGATCGTCACTAATGGGTGGGACTTTCCGCTTCTGATGACGTACAAAGGGAGAATGTCAATCAAAGTGTTTCTGCAGACTGGTTATTATTATAAATGTGATTATAAAAAATAGAATTAATAATTTTTACTATTAAATTATGGCTATATTCACACACTTTTACCACACAGCTGTGCTCAATCCATTTATAAAAGTGATTTTTGCATAATAGGCCCCCTTTAAAAGTGAATGTTGGCTACAGTGTGCACATACAGACACACACCAGCAGAGGGCGCCTGCATTACTGTCATTGACTGTCATCTGCTCAGCTGTCTGCAGGAGATCCTAGTGCTGTTTTTCTGGCCTGTTTTCCTGTGGTTTAGCATTAAACGCTTCAGCTGCCCACAAACAAGACAGGATTCACCCCATATGAATGCGTGTTTGTGTGTGAAAGATTATGACAAACTTATTCCGGCGGTAGTCTGATTACTCACAGACGTTTGCAGAGGGTGTTTGTTCATATTTTTTAGGAGAGACAGAGTTTATTAATAGTCTGTTATGACAAGCCCTGTGTTAGTTTGAAAGTAATTTGGATGTTGGATGTAGAAAGTCTAAACAACTGTTCTACGGTCATGAAAAGCCTAGTTTTTTTTGGTCGTTTTACCTAAAATTACTTCTGGAAAACAGTCATGTTCTGTTGAAAGCAAAAAAAAAAAAGAGCAAGTTGTAATTAAGATTTAGCTGTTTTGTCAGATAACCAGACAGTTGTTCTCTACATTTGAAGTTAAATTAGTGCACTATCGCTTTAATTGCACAATGGTAAATAATTGGGAGTAAAGTTGCCTAAGGTGGAAAAAAACACTATATCTTTTTACCATTTTGTGTAATCAATTGCATTGTTTAAGTTTTATAATTTCACTGTCCCATAAGCCTACACTGTAAAAAAGATCTGTTGTTTTATGTTTTTTTTCTGGCACTTGAGCTGCTGAAAAAAAAACGTAATATAACGGACGATAAATTACAGACAGTTTACGTAAAATAATCTACATTAAATTACAGAAAGTTAACGTAAAAAATGCATGTTAAATTACAGAAAGTTAACGTAAAATAACAGACAATAAATTACAGAAAGTTAACGTAAAATAACAGACGATAAATTACAGGAAGTTAACGTAAAATAACAGACGACAAATTACAAAAAGTTAACATAAAAGAACAGACGATAAATTACAGAAAGTTA
>CAIGQZ010001236.1:263197-305685 GCA_903798205.1 Danio tinwini
GTACCTTTATTTCTGAGAGTGTACATGACACGTTACAGTGTAAACAAAAAATTAAGTTTTAAATTATATTAGTTGATGTTCACACTATATGGTTGGGTTAGATGAGGGTTAAGTTAGGTTTGAAGTTAGTTGCATATAAGTTTGCACAATATATTGTTATTACTATAGAAAGTAAATGGAATATGGCAGTACGGTGGCACTGTGAGTATAGCACAATCAAGAAGGTCGCTGGAGTCTGCATGTTCTCCCCGTGTTGGTGTGGATTATCTTTATGGGGACTTTCCATAGACATAATGATTTTTATACTATACACACTGCATATTATATCCCCTTACCACTTAAGCCATCACTGAAAACACAGGAAACCATCAGCATTTTTACATTTTAAAAAACTTAATTCTGTGTGATTTATAAGCTTTTTCTTCATGGGGTATTTTGCACACATCTATACTTGTAGGGACATTTGATCCCCAAATGTCAATTTTTCAAATGTCACCCCCAAAAGTATAGCAATGGCTGTACATTTTGACCTTACAGACATTTGATGTGTAAAAAAAATGTATTATGCACACATATTTTTTGCGTGTGTGTGCCTTGTATGAACCATTTTCTTCTTGGGGACCAAAAAATATATATAAATATATTTCTGCAAGGTCAAAATTTACTGCCATTGCTATACTTGTGGGGACCAAATGTCACACACACACACACACACACACACACACACTTTCCTCTATCACAGACACACTCATGCAGCCACACATTCTTCAGCCATCCCGATGATGCTTGTCACGTTTAAAAATAGTTTTCCGTTCAGTGCTCTAGTGAGGTTTATTTGTGTTTCACTGCATCAGTGTCCAAAAATGCTTTTAAAGCCCTGTGAACTCACACGGCGACCTCTGAGCTGGAAAAAATAGAGATGAGCAGAATAATGCCATTGATACAGACTCAAACAGACCACATCATTGTCATATACTGTACTCCAGCTTTACTTTCATCTTACTCCTGCTGTTTATCAGCTGTGTGATTTGTTAGGACGTTACCGCAGGGTAGTGGTGTATTCTGAGAAAATGGAATTTCTAGTATTTTGTAAACAGTGTCCTCCCTTTACTGTCTCTATCGGGAGCTTTAGGAGATGTAGATCACCGAGCTGTGACATCGCTCAGACTGTCATCTTAATACTGCGCTGGCTCTATGTTATCAGATGGTAACGCCAGAGTATTTTAGAGGGGCAGTTCACCCCAAAATAAAAAGTCATTTTAATCCTGTGAAACCTTTGTTGATCTACAAAACTCAAATTAAGATATTTTAGAGCTCTCTGAGCCTCCACAGACAGCACAAGCTGTTCAGAATGAAGACAAAAAAAACACTGTCAAAACTATCCTTGATTATCTGATTATTGAACTTTTATTTTATGTTTTACTTATTTGCTTGTTATCCCCGACCACAATTTGTTTTCTAATGAAAGATTGTGTTCTTTCCTTGCTGGTTGCCCATCAAGCTCCGGATTAATTTAGATTAATTTGAAGTTATTAATTTTTTATTTATAAATCCTTAAATGGTCAGGCACCTTCTTATTTATCAGTTCTCCTATGCATATACAGGCACAGTACACACTCAAAAATAAAGGTTAAATGGGTGGTACCATTTCAAAAGGTACACTTTTGTACTATTAGGACATTAGTACCTTTAGGGTATACTTTTGTACCTTTAAGGTACTATGAAGTACACATTTGTTACTTTTTGTATAATTGATTAATAATTAATAATCTTTATAAACCTGTTAGGAACAAAAATGTAACTTTTGAAAAAGTACCGACCCAGTGACACATTTTATACCTTTATTTCTGAGAGTGTATGTCATAAAGGTCATCAAATCAGTCTTTGTTGCCAGTACTAAGGACCCAGTGTAAGCGAAGAGAGTATTAGGCTTTTGCTGTTATTGCTCCAAAGTGCTGGAATAAGCTTCTACTTCACATTAGACATGCTCCAATTTTAAATGTTTTTAAAACCCTTCTGAAATCGCATCTTCCTCTTTTGAGCTTTCTTAATGTTGAGGGGTTTGGTTTTATGTTTTAGCTAAGTTATTTGTGTATTGTTTGATTTGTCATTTTAATTAGTGTTGATTGTATTCAGCACTTTGAGAAAAATGTGTTATATAAATAAACTACCATTACTACTTATTGTGATAATAAAATAATTGAAGGATTGAATTATTGAATACTTCAAACTGAAATCAAAGCACTAAAAATGAAGACATCTTGTGTTTAAAAAAGGTCAGATTTCAGTTTTTATTTTAAAATCTAAATTTCTTATAAAATAGAAAGCATTTTCAATGTCAAAGTGGAAAACAACTAGTATCTCTTGCGAGTAAAATAGCAATTGTCATGTGAAAAGTAGAAAATAACTTGTTTCAGTTGTAATGTTATGACGTTATGAGAATACTTTTTTATTCACAAAAAATAACAATTTAGTTTCAGAACAGTTTCTTCTCTAATAACTGTGTTACAGTACACAGTGCTTTTGTGAAACCCAAGCCCTGAACTAACACTGTTCAGAAAATACTTATAGTCTGTTTTTTGTTTGTTTTTTTATGCACTCAAACGTATTCTTGTACTTTCATAACATTCTACCACATAAACAATGTTTTGACAATGTTTTGGGTATCTTTCTGGACTTGGAATGTTTCACGATATCTTAATTTGAACGAACATCTCAGGGGACTGTAATGACATGAGGGTGAGAAATTAGTGACAGAATTTTCATTTTTGGGTGAACTAATCTTTTAATAGGCTGATATGTCCTACTGGTTTTGGACACAGATGCCACTTGGTATTGAAATATATATTTTATTTGTATCATTTTATAATAACATTTATAAATGTGAAATATATTTAAGCATTTAAGCACTGTTAAACGCGTTCTTAATCAGCGCTGACTTGTCATAGTATTCACCAGTGCTCAACAGAAATGAAGGTCATCAGTTCACTGCTCTCCATGGTGTTTACCTTGTGCCATGAACTGAAGCCTAGGAGCAGGGCCGGCGCGTCCATAGAGGCGACCTAGGTGGCCGCCTATAGCGGCATAATAATGAGGGCGGCAAATGTGCCCTGCCGCCCAGCCCAACATACTGACTTTCATTCACAACATCAACAGAACACTTGCATAATAGGGGTCTGGCATAATAGTGAGGGCGGCAAACGCTCCCCGCCGCCCAACCCAACGTACTGACTCATCCGCAACATTAACCCCCCGTCCTCACTTTTTTAAACTGGTCAGATTCGTTTTCACTTTCGGGTTGAGGGCAGCGTGCTAGTCCATTGCCTAGAGCGGCAATTCGGCTTGCTCCGGCCCTGCCTAGGAGGACACTTAAGGGTATTACTTCTAATAAGATTGTGATTTTGTTTGATGCCTAACATGCTTTTAATTGTTTAAATTAAATGTAACAATGATATCAAAGTGATGTTTACACCACATTTGCACTTTGAAATTGTGGCAACAGCTAAAGGTTTGTTGTCCACAGCATGTTGTTGCAATGTTTTCAGTGCTGGGTTTCTAATAAGCGCATAGAACTTTGGATTTTCCCATAGACTGTGACAAAGTTTGTAGTTTGCAAAGGGTATGAATCATTTTAGACATACCACTTTTTCTTTAAAGGGAAATAAAAGTTGAGAAACAAGTTTTTCCACAATAATGCCTCTTGTACATTGTCTTATTCTTATCTTTAGGGAGAAGCCTGTGTCATTTCCAATAAAAACAAACAGCTGGTTGAATAAAAGTAACCTTAAGTCCAAATTTGCCAAAGGTATGAATTATTTCAGACTTGACTGTATATTATATTACATATTATTATTTTAAGTGATCTGAAAATGTGCTTCTTGATGACTTGAAGGCTAGCATTTTGAGAGTCAAAAGCATATAAAGGCAAAGCTAAATGAATCCCATTGGCTTCTTATAATATGAGGTCTTTTGGAGCAGAACTATCAGTCTGTGGGGGGAAAAAACCTGTACATTAACAGTTTCATCTTTAATCCACAGCTTTGAGAAAGCATGTTAATGACATACGTTTTCATATAAGGTAGCAGCATTCTGATTGGTTGCTCTTTCAAACAACACAACAATCAGACTGAATGTGATAAGAATGGTTTGCTGATTAAAGGTAATGAAACTGTAAATAATATTTTTTTCTTCTTATAATTGCATATCTTCTAGGATCATGTGTGTTTTTTTTTTATTTGCCTGTATATGCCTTTTTTTTATCTAAAAGTGCAGGTAGCCGTTGATTTGCATGTTATGAATGACTACAATTTCTTTAACATATGACTTAAGACAAAAAAGTCACCTACTGTATATAGGAAGACCTAAATATGAGTAAATTAACAGTATATATATATTTATTTATTTATTTATTTATTTTTTGTGCGTGAACTGTCCTTTTAAAATCATTTAAAGCTAATACATCATTTGAAATAAATCTGCCACATAATAGGTCATATTTTAGGAGTGTTATGACAGAAGTTTGCTTGTATCACCTTTGTGTTGTTGAATCACCATAGATACAGGTTCTCAGTAGGAATGAGAAGGGCCTCGGGTCTTGAACGGTTTATTGAAGCAGGTCTTAAAGGAGCGAGAGGATGTTGGGCTCTGCTGCCAAGGGAATGTGCATGTTTTTTCAGTCGTACATATTTGGCTAGCCGTGGCCCGGTCCTTGCTTTAGTGATTGTTTGCAGTCTGTCGGTGAGGGTCAGTGTTTAAAGGCCTCTCAAAAGGAAATATGTCCATAAATGGTCAAGAAGTTTCTCTCTTATGATGTGTGGTTACCCCCTTCTCTCTCTCTCGCTTTCTCCTATCAGTCTATCCCAGTCCTCTTCTCTTCTAAGCCTCTTCAAACACTCTGCCATTTCTACTTTATCTCTAGAAATCCCTTCATTATCTTTAAAGCTTCTTGACTCACGTGGGGTTAATTATAACATGTAAACACACATTTTAAAACAAACAATAGATTTTATGATTATTCTTGTTTTGTAAAATGAACATTTTTAGATGTAGATCACCTCTCTGTCTGTCTGTCTGTCTGTCTGTCTGTCTGTATGTCAGTCAAGGTTATTATAGTTAACGAAAATGAATGAAAAAACGAAAACTAGAATTAAAAATTGTTTTCGTTAACTGAAACAAAATAAAAACTAGAGTTTTTTTAACTAGATCTAACTGAAACTGTATTGTGTACATACAAAACTAACTGAAACTAACTAAAATTATAGCAAATTTTCCTCTTTGTAAATGTATTTAATACAGACCGTATGCCTTTTAGAAGTATTTACTATTTACTTCATGCTGTTAGGTGTTTGACCATTACGGCACCTCAGAGTCTGTAATCCTGGTGCTATTAGCCAGATCAAGTCCTCCTCCAGTCAGACCTCATTGTTGCTCCCGCGACAAAAACAATGAGTGGACATGACAGCAGCTTGGTGACAATACTGGGTTTTATTTCAAAAGACAAAGAAATTATTCAAGGACGATTTCTTGAATTTACAATTTTTTTTTTACATTAAATGGTTGTAAACAATTGATTTTGGCTAGATTTAAACAAATTAAGTTGAACATTACAACATTTAATTTGTTTAAATTCAACCCATATAAATCGTTTGTAACAATTTTGCAGAGATATTTTTTTTCAGTGTAGTTCACCAAATTGAACTGAATCCTTTGAAACGATTCACGTCTCCAGTAAGCACTCCTATCCACAAACAACTTACTTATTACCTGCCTGACACCCCCTCTGACTCTAAATAAACCAATATATACTGAGTTATTCAGTTATTAGAACAGCACACTGAGATCAGATTTGAGAAGCGGTGAATCGATAATGCGCGTGCTTGATTCAGTGAACTGAACACAAACAGTAGTACATGACAGCCTGCTGTGACTGAACTAAACTTGAACAACTGCAGCGCAGGTAAACCGAGGGCTTAAATGAGAGGATCTGGCGAAATGCAAGTTTATTTTATAACAGAAAGTCGTAATGGAATTTAAATAAGTGAATCATGCTTCAGTTGGGTTGCAAAACTTAACTGTTAGAAACTTTACAGATCATGGTGATGTTTTAACTGACTGAAATTATGATTGCTGACTACATACTTTTGATATGTTAAGTCCAAACATGGGAGGATTGTCACGAAAGATCCGGTTCGTTAAAGATCTGAACTTCCCATCATTACTGTGTATTTAGAAACAGCCTTGCACATATATTTTACTTAAGCCTGGTATCTTGTGGGCTGTTGTCTTTGAATTTGAGGATGGGTAGATGGTAGTGGTAGATGGTAGTGTTCTTGTGTCAAAAAATGTAGCCTATCTTTGGTTAAGTTTTTACTATACAATATTTATTTTGATGATTTTGAATCTTGCACCTAACAAACATCCTAATTAACAAAAAAACAACAAAAAAAACTAAAACTGACACTGAAACCAATAAAAACTAAACTAAAACTAAGCAATTTTAAAATTTAAAAACTAATAAAAACTAGTAAATCTGTTTTAAAAACTAATTAAAACTAACTGAATTTGAAAACAAAAAGAAAAAAGAAATAAAAAATAAAACTAATGAAAAATTCAAAACTATTATAACCTTGATGTCAGTCAGTCTGTTTATATATCTATGAAATGTTATTTCAGCAGAACACCTTATCAACCACTTGCAAATCAGACCCGATTGTTTGTCACAATTTTTTTTTGTTATTTTTTGCTGAAACTAATATATATATATATATATATATATATATATATAAACAGTTGCAATCAGAATTATTGAACCCCTTAATTTTTTTTTCTTTTTTAAATATTTCCCAAATTTTCACAGTATGTCTGATAATATTTTTTTCTTCTGGAGAAAGTCTTATTTGTTTTATTTTGGCTAGAATAAAAGCAGTTTTTAATTTTTAAAACCCATTTTAAAGGACAAAATTATTAACCCCTTTAAGCTATATATTTTTTCCACAGTCTACAGAACAAACCATCATTATACAATAACTTGCCTAATTACCCTAACCTGCCTAGTAAACCTAATTAACCTAGTTAAGCCTTTAAATGTCACTTTAAGCTGTGTAAAAGTGTCTTGAAAAATATCTAGTCAAATATTATTTACTGTCATCATATCAAAGATAAAAAGATAAAATAAATCAGTTATTATAGATGAGTTATTAAAACTATTATGCTTAGAAATGTGTTGAAAAAATCTTCTCTCCGTTAAACAGAAATTGTAAAGCTTTTTTACAAATATATATTTTTACATATATATTTGTAAAGGTTGCTGCCGGAAGTGGTGTTAGTGAGGCCAGCAGGGGGCGCTCAACTTGTGGTCTGTGTGGGTGCTAACGCAACAGTATAGTGAAGGGGACGCTGTACTGCTCAGTAAGCACTGTCTTTTGGATGAGACGTTAAATCGAGGTCCTGACTCTCTGTGGATTTTTATCCACGATCTTACTTTCTCTTTCTTAGATTTCACTCCCTGCAGCATCTGACATCATATACCTCACTCAGGACATGCATTATGGCTTCCCCTACTGTAATGCACCTAAAACACAGATTGCTTTAACACTCGTCAATGGCAGGGAACATTTTCTAACTGCAGGGAAAGATTTAAGTGAAATCATTGATGCACATTATAATACCAGCCATACATGTAAAAAATAATGTCCTTCAATACGGTCACGTCCAGCGGCCGTCAACCTTGAACCAATCTTCATCATTGTAAGCTGCTTGCTTTTCCGTCTGTTCCATTGTTCCATTTGTTAGATGTTTGCTCCCACTTGCTTTTGCTGTCTGAAGCATGTCAAACGCACAAAATGCTCAATTTGCACCATTTTATTCACTCGATTTGGCAGACAAGTTGACATGTCTCAATTGATTCAGAAAGAAAATCTAGGCAAAATCAAGCTGTCAAATGTTTCTTGTGCACAGCATGCACTACACAATTTTTTGTGTTTAACTTTTTATCAATCACCTATCTTAATCAGTAACTTAGCAAACACTTATCAACTGCCCAGACAAATCGATCTCCTTTATAGATTCCACAGACTACATTCAGATACATTTGAAATTGACTTGACCATTTAAATCTGAGATGCCCAAACTAAGTAACCTTTGATTTGGCCCGCACCCCATCTGAGAAGTGAGGAAGAATGATGGGGATGGTTAAGGTATTGTTATTTCAAATTTAATGTAAGCTTTTAATTGTTTGTTTTATTGTTAAGCTTCAAAAAAACTAACTAAAATTAAATATTTCAATTTAAATGCTGTAATTTAGTTTAAAATGTACATACTGTCACCTAACAGATAGAGGACAATGCAGAGACTCTGGTGAGCAATTCAAACTCTGGTTCAGCATTCAACTCCACTGTGTTATAAATGTGACCAGGGCTTGACATTAACTTTTTTGATCACCAGCCACTGTGGCTAGTAGTTTTCCACCATTACTAGCCACTGGCCATTTTCACTAGCCACAATTTTGTTGTAGGGAAAATATAGCCTACACTGTAAAAAAAAAATAATAAAAAATCCGTAATTTTACGGTTTATTTCCGGCAGCTGGGATGCCAAAAAAAACCCCGTAAAACATCGGCTGTTAAATTACAGAAATTTACCGTAAAATAACGGTAAAAGCCCAGCTGACGGAAATAAAATCGTAAAATTACAGATTTTTTTTACAGTGTATTTTTATGCATAGATTTAACTTTGACACGTTAAAATTACTTGATTTAGGCTTTGTGTTATGTCCACATGCCTCCTCATTCATTTAACTTTTTTTTTGCGTGTGTGTGTGTGTGTGTATGAACTTGCTTAAAGTGCATGAGATAATGGGTTATGGTACAGTGTCGCATTACAAATAGTTTTTATTTCACATCACAACACTAAGGATTTACCAAATGTGTCTCTGTCCACATTAGAAATAAATAAATTATTATTTCTTAGCCACAATATTTAAATAATATGTAAAAACAAGCTAAATATACTGTATCTGTACACATACACTTTTTACTCAACAAAACCTTTTTTTTTAAAAAACTAACAAAAAAAAACAATTGACATTTAAAAAAAATTATTGCCATCTAAAACTATGCACAGTAATCTGTCCTGGCTAAAGGTCTCTCAGATCACCAGTTACCTACACATAAATGGGGAGTTAATCTCATATTAAAGCAATGTTATTTTAAAAATAAGAATTAAACCATATTAACAAAAACAAATATAAGCAAAAGAAAACAGGTGAAAAACATACCGTGTGTGATAATGAAAGGGTGATCACCTTTTGTTCAGGCTATTTCAAAGAGAACCGATCATAGCTGATGCGTTTCCAGGCACGGCTGCTTCGCGCCAGGAAACGGGAGCGTGCACGTGTTTTAAACAGTCGCGCACAACACATCACCTGTGCATGCAAGTGATTATCCTCTCATTTAGTATTCACCTGATTTCCTTTGATCGCGCGAATGCTATTTTTGTCAGTCGTGCTGCTTCTCGATTCTAAAATCACATCTGCAGGCATATTGGGTCATCCTTATTGTCAAACTTTGCTTTTAAGAAAACTACCATTTAAAAATTATTTTAACCAGCCAAAGTGGCTAGTGGGAGCAGCTGTTTAACCCGCCACAGCTGAAATCTACCTGCATTTGGGTGTTAATGTCAAGCCCTGAATGTGACTATGTTTTTATTGCAATATAATTATTTTTTAAAAGTTATACTGCATTAGTTAATATGATTCAAAGCAATGTTTTCTACTTAGGAAATAAATTATAAAATTATCAACAGCAACTTTATTGTAAAATAGTTTGGTATATTTATCTTCGGTCCACACCTCTCATTGATATCTGGTTTCTGACCCTTCATACAAAAAAAGTTCAGGCACGTCTGATTTAAATGAATAACATGGGTTAAACAAATGCAATAAAGGTTTTTGATGTTGAGCACAAAGAAAACTAAATAATTTCTTCATCTTTCCAGGTAAAGGGCAGTAATTGAATCATTGGGCCTGGATTATCTTCAGCGAGGATTTGGGGGCATTTAAAACAGCTGCTCTCTGAGAATGTAACCCCTGCCCTTTAACTGCGAGACTCCAGAAGGTCATCACACAACTGAGGAGATCTGAACTTCCAGAGCATTTCCTGTTCCTCACCATACCCACTGGACTCTACAGCAGGCATGCCTGCCAAAACACCCATCTACTTAAAATCCAACTACAGTAAGAAAGGAAAGAAATGTCGTCTGAGGGACATTTTGTCCCCGGATATGATCAGCCCACCTCTTGGGGACTTTCGTCACACTATTCATATCGGAAAAGGTGGCGAATGCGATGCCTTTGGCGACATGTCGTTTCTGCAAGGAAATTTTGAGCTTCTACCAGGAAAAGGAGGTCGTGTTAGACCTCAATATGGGCTTCATGGTGAATTCACAAGAGCCAATAGCGCATCTGACGCATCTTACGTCGAAACTCCATCGCCAGTTTTGAAGAATGCGATCTCGCTCCCAACTATTGGTGGAAGCCAAGCACTGACTCTACCAATGATTTCCACCACCGTCTTTCCCATGACCCACGATAACATGTCTGAGCCATCCACTCCTCCAGCTGGTTCTGAAGATTTGGAAATCCTACAGATGGAGACTCTGCTTCAGTCTATCAGCATTTTCAGGAGCGACCCCAGCCCTGTCCCAGAGGAGGACGAACCATTGATTGACCGCATGGAGATGAACGAGAAGTCTTGTATGAAAAAGATGCACAGCAGTGAAAAAGAGCTTGAAACGTTTTTGTCCGTCTTTGTTAATGGGAATGGTGATGCCAATGGGAACTTTAACAATGGTAACAATGGCGACTCTGTCTTCCAGTATGAACAGGATATGTTCGGCATTAAGGGCGACTGGGCGGACAGAGATAGTGGTGTGGAAGAGGGTCGTCTATGCGATTCGGACTTTGAAATCTCTAAAAGCAAAAGCCAGTCACAGGAATCGCTTACGCAAATCACAGGATCACTTTTCTCCCTCGAACTTGACTTGGGCCCGTCCATTTTGGACGATGTACTGAATATCATGAATAAACCAGAATCTTAAGCTATGACTTTCACGAAGAGACACAAATAAGGGAATCTATTCAACTTGAGCCCATAAACATATGGTAATACTAAACTGAAAAAACAGAACTTTGTTTTGCAGAGTAAGCTCCAGAAAGTCTTGCACACCTTGTTTTGCAAAAAAAGAATAATGCGATTGACACACAGCCGTTGTGCCTTTTAAGTTAAGTTTTAGCATGTATAGACACTGATGTTGTACATGCAGATGAAAATTAGCCTTTTTCTGTGTACTGTTGTTCATGCACGACATCCACAACAATATACAAAAGTCAGTGTGATAATGTGTACGTTTCTCCAAACATATACAGTGTTCCCATCACAGCCTCATACACACACAGATATATTTATACTGATAGTTTCATTAACCACACTACCAGATCTTAAAGGCATATATACCTGCAGCATATATGTTTTTACGTTGTGAAGCTAAATATGAAATAAATAAACGAATAAACAACTCTGTTTTAGTTATTATTTTGTTTGATCAAGTCAAAGGAAAGTTGTCATAGAGGGTATATTTCAGCTATTAGTAGGTCAAAAGTTTAAAAAAAATATTTTGTGTTAAATATTCACTTATAAAATCCCCTTAAATGTCACAGTCCCATTGGCAGGACGCTAAAGTTTACTATTTTGCTATTCAATCCTAATCTAATCATGATGAACTATATATCACTGGAAGTTCTGAATACATATTTTACCACTGTTTTGTGTTATCCAGGAACAGTTACAGATCATACCCTTATTACTGTCAACTATAAATCTTCTAATAGTGGAACTTTTTTTACGTTTACATCTTTAAGCCATAAAATTTCACTCTAAACATATTTTGAAAGCTTAAAAATTCTAGTTTACATATCCGATGACTTTTTCTTTAGTTATTAATTAGCAATAATTATTCATCAAATTGCAACAAGGACACTCATCAGAGTCGTAAAGCATTACTTTGCTACAGCAATCCACATGTAAAAATTGTTTTTTAGGCAAAATTCATATCAAATACCAGCAAACTGCCCATACTACTTTGGAATTGAATGTCTACTTTACAAATATTGTCAACAGTATGACAAAATATGGTTCATATTCCTCATAACATACACAAAAATAGAGGCCTGCCCTTATGTGGTCACCAAAGGAAACTGCATGCCATCTGGTGGTGATATTTGGTACTGTGCCCAAACTAAATCTTACTCAAAGAAATTCTTTTGAGATATCAACTTGGAATTTGTTGATAATATAATGGATAATTGTTGATAAATTTGGAATATAAGTTGTTCAGACATTTAACTTTTATTTTCTGTGAATTTATGGCTAAAACAGGTATTGTAACACATATTTCATTTCTATGAATTACATATTTTCAGATTATACATATTAATATATACAAATATACATTTATTGTTTTATTATGTAATGTAATGTATATTTATATAGCGCATAACACAATAAATATAGCGCATTTATTGTGTATGGCCATAAACCCTAAGCACTTTACAATCAGGAGCGGAGGTCTCTCCACACCACCACCAGTGTGCAGCATCCACTTGGATAATGCAATGGCAGCCACAGTACAACAGCGCCAGTGCACTTACCACACACCAGCTATTGGAGAGTGATAGGGCCAATTCAGTAAATGGGGATAATTGGGAGGCCATGATTGGCAAGGGCCGATGGGTGGGAATTTGGCCAGGACACTGGGGTTACACCCCTACTCTTTACAAGAAGTGCCATAAGATTTTAAATGACCACGGCTTAATGTCTCACCTGAAAGACGGTGCTCACAGACAGTATAGTGTCCCCTTCACTTTATTGGGGCATTAGGAATCACACAGACTGCAGGTTGAGCGCCCCCTCCCCCCCAGCCCTGCTTAGCGTCAGTGAGTAACCGGTATTGGGCTGCAGAGTATGGCTGTGGCTAACTACACCCAAAATAAATGTTACTGAAAGAACATTTTGTGGGATGTCAACTTCAAATTTGGGGCTGCACGGTGGCATAGTGGGTAGCACAACTGCCTCATAGCAAGAAGGTCGCTGGTTCGAGCCTGAGCTGGGTCAGTTGGCATTTCTGTGTGGAGTTTGCATGTTCTTCCAGCGTTGGCGTGGGTTTCCTCCGGGTGCTCTGGTTTCCCCCACAGGTCCAAAGACATGCCCTATAGGTGAATTGGGCAAGCTAAATATGTTTGTAGTGAATGTGTGTGAATGAGTGTGTATGGATGTTTCCTAGAGATGGGTTGCAGCTGGAAGGGCATCTGCTGCATAAAACATATGCTGGATATGCTGGATAAAACAGTCCGCTGTGGGGACCCCAGACTAATAAAGGGACTAAAACGAAAAGAAAATGAATGAATGAATCAAATTTGGAATATAACGTTTAGACATTTAACTTTGATTTTCTGTCAATTGACGGCTAAAACAGGTAAAGTAGGATTCATATTTAAGTAATATATTAAAACATACATTTATTGTTTTACTATTTTCATAAACCTAAAGGCCCTTAAATTTTGTTTTAACTTTTTTCACTTCAGTTACAATCTGACAATCTTATTTACAATGCGACCAAGGTTAAATTTATGCACAAAAGCATTGAAGATTCACTGTAAAAAATGTAGGGTTCCACACAATCCATTTATGTTGTCCCAACACACATTGATTAAGTTAACTTAACACTTTTAACAAATGGGTGTTGGCAATCATTAAAACTTTTTCTTTTACTTTTCTATCTTGAAAACATAGGGGCAACAGTTAAAACTAGCTGCAAATCCTCTACCTAGTTATTTATAGCAAGTTCCTGTTGTGACAAATTGCCCCGTATAAAATGAGACATGACTAGGGCCACACAGAATCTGCAAATTTTTTTTTGCTATTTCTGCGCAGAATATTGTAGAAAATCTGCGGATTTATGTGGAATGATTTTGGGAGGATCGTAATTAAAACGTAATACATGAAATAAAAAAATCAATACCCTTTTAACTGTTATTTAATGTTTACAATTCAAATCCAATTAGATCCACCTATACATTGGTAAACAAAGCAAGTCTCTTATGTAATATATCTCCTAAAAGACAGAAAGCATTACTTTACAAACCGTATTGTAAATAAACCAAATGAACATTTTTATATTAGTCAATAATATTACTGAAATTAAGTAAAAAACTGACAAAACTTAAATTTACACACATTTCAAGAGTTCACACTTAGCTGATGATTGAAAATAAAGCTTGTTTGGCATACTGTCCCGGGAGAGAGCCCTGAGTTTATGAGATCCTCGAGCCCTGGGCTCCCTCCCGTTGCAGGGCGAGTTTGAGCTCAGGTAGATCTTGATGACTCCCCCCTTGCTTATTTGTAGCTAAGTGTTGTATATGGATGGTTGAAAAAAGGTGTACTCGCTTAGAGCTTATCTATGGTATAACATTTTGTGATCAATTGTTTAGGGTGCTTGTTATTTGGACTGTGGGAGGAAACCGGAGAACCAGGGGAAAACCTACGCGAGGACAGGAAGAACAAGCAAAACTCAGCACAGAAATGCCACCTGGTTTAGAAGGGGATTAAACCAGAGACATTCTTGCTGTGAGGCAACAGTGCTAGTCACTGGCCACCGTGTCGCCCAATTGAAAAGGAGGGAAAAGAGGGTTAGGTGGGGGGGGTTCTTCAAGACGAAGATATTGAGATAAGAAAGCTCTGGTTATTTATAGTGAGTTAGGAATCAACTGATTGGATAATTAGTCATGAGCTGATGCTGGAACAGCTGAGAACAATCATAAGCATGTGATCCTCTCGAAATTTTTCTATAAATAAACATCACTTAAAGTAGTAAAAAAATAGAATTAATGATGGGATAAAAATGGGATTTCTGCGCGCGCAGATTCCGTGTGGGCCTAAACATGACTTATTGAGGCATGTTGTTACAAAATGGTTTGAGGTAATATATATGACCTCAAGTTGAAGTCAAAATAATTAGCTCTCCTGTAAATAGTTTTTTTCCCAAATGATGTTTAAGAGGAAGGAATTTTTCACAGTATTTCCTATAATATTTTTTCTTCTGGAGAAAGTCGTATTTGTTTTATTTCGGCGAGAATGAAAGCAGTGTTTAATTTTTTGAAAGCCATTTTAAGCCCTTTGAGCAATTTTTTTCTGATTGTCTACAGAACAAACTATCATTATACACTCTCAGAAATAAAGGTACAGGAGCTGTCACTGGGGCAGTACCTTTTGAAAAGGTTCATATTTGTACCTAAAGGGTCCATAATGGTACCTCAAAGGTACTTTTTACGTACATTTGGAGACTAATATGCCCCTTTAAGGTTATTATGGCTATTAAGGTTATTTAAGGCTATTATGGACTCTTTGGGCACAAATATGTATCTTTTGAAAAGGTTCTGCCCCAGTGACAGCTCCTGTCCCTTTATTTCTGAGAGTGTACAATGACTTGCCTAATTACCCTAACTTGCCTAATTAACCTAGTTAAGCCTTCAAATGTCACTTCTTGAAAAATATCTAGTAAAATATTATTTACTGTTATCATTGCTAAAATAAGATAAATCAGTTATTAGAAATGAGTTATTAAAACTATTATGTTTAGAAATGTGTTGAAAAATTCTTCTTTCCATTAAACAGAACAATTGGGTAAAATATATACAGGGAGGCTAATAATTCTGACTTCAACTGTATATCTTATTAAATATTCACTATAGTAAAAAGTAAGACAACAATCCCCACTTTTTTGTACTTAATGATTCTTATAATGTGTCAGAGACT
Organism: Danio tinwini; assembly: GCA_903798205.1. Classification (NCBI taxonomy): domain Eukaryota; kingdom Metazoa; phylum Chordata; class Actinopteri; order Cypriniformes; family Danionidae; genus Danio; species Danio tinwini. The sequence continues at coordinate 279,063 of CAIGQZ010001236.1, forward strand.
GCAGCAAACGAGTTTGCAACTGTAGGTGTAAACTGAAAAAAAGGAAGATGGAAGAAAACAAAGAGAAACTGACTTGTCTTGTTAGTATCCTGCATTCCTCGGATTGCATCCTGAAGTGGGAGTGGACGTGGGTGAGCTCGTGTCTAAAAGGAGATGCCAGTACTATTCGTTTGCTGTCTTGTTGGGACACAGAGAGAGAGCGGCCTGCAGCATTCCCAGCATTCCTATGAGAAAACAAAGAGCACGGCCATAAATAAAGCCATTGGATTGAGCCAGAAGGTCATGCTCTACATGCTCGTAAAAACTAACTGCCTGAAGACAAACTTTGTCCTGTACAAGAAGATCTGACTGTCTTGGAAACGAGGAGATTTTTGTGAAGCAGAGTGCCAGACAGCTGCAGCATAATTCAGCTTTGTCCTCGAAAATTAAGCTTTTTCGTTCAGGTCTCAAAAGGCCCATGGAAAGTCCACAGAAATAGGACAAGTGCCCTTAAAAGTTGTACTCATTTCATTCACTTTAACTGACTGTTTACTACAGGTATAGTGAGTCATTTATGAACATATTTATAGTAAGGTTGTCACCACTTGTTTTGATTTCAGATAATATCAACTGAAAAAAAAACAAGCTCATTCTGAAAATGTACCCCTATACAGATTTATGGAGAGCGCCAAATATGTCCCAGGAAGCAGTTTTTGTTTTGGCAAATCCACCAGAGGCAGCTGTGTATGTTTTTTGAGATCTCAAATTTCTCTCACGAGTGCTATTCGTGCCTGCTGTTCTTGCATAAATACTAGGAATGTGACAAGATCTCGGGCTACGAGATTTTGCGAGACTAAATCGCGACGAGATTTCTCGTCAAGGTGAAAAGTTGTCTTGTGAGTTGTGATGTTATGATGGAGCGCGAGGGTCAATTTAGCACTGAAGATTGGAGGCAGGATTGGATTAGAACAGGCACATTAAGTGCTTTGCCTGGCTGGCCTCGGAGTTGCACGTCACTCGTTAGGGGCGGGTGAGTGTAACAAAACTGATTTTTTCTTCTCCGGAGTTCAAGGGTTGCCGCGTCCAAAAGCAGAGGTTGCTACAACTGCAGCCACACGTATTAACCAAGGCTCATAACATACAATGGAATAGCACTTTATATATGCTTAAAGTCGTAATCGTGCAGTACAGATATGTAAACGATGTAATCAAACTATTACCGTTATGTAGAACTTTTAGTAAAGGACAGACAGATCAGTAAAGGACAAACAGACACGCACATCTCTTCCGAGTGCACACACACACACACGGTGAACTCCTGTTTTCAGAGGAGTTTTCTCATTGGTTGGACAGATGGTCCCAGCCCCAAACTCACAATAAATTCATCAGCCTCTGTGCCAATTATATGTCTTGTCATTTGGTTTCTTGATGAATGTTTCTTTATAGATCCCTATGCTCAGGTGATTACCTGGTCAAATGTTTAACCAGTAAAACATTTTTATGTTTTAAAAGAAGTCTCTTATACTCTCTTATTCAATTCAATTCATCTTTATTTCTATTGTGCTTTTACAATGTAGATTGTGTCAAAGCAGCTTTACATAGAAGATTATAGTGAATTGAAACAGCGTCAGTCCAGTTTTCAGAGTTGAAGTTCAGTTTAGTTCAGTTCAGTGTGGTTTAATATTCACTGCTGAGAGTACAAACACTAAAGAGCAATCCATCGATGCGCAGCTTTACAAGTGCCGAACTATGCAAGCCAGTGGCAACAGTGGCAAGGAAAAAACTTCACCAATTGGCAAAAGTGAAGGATAAAAAAACCTAGAGAGAAATCTGGCTCAGTTAGACATGACCATTTCTTCTCTGGCCAAACGTTTTGTGCAGAGCTGCAGTCTAGGCGCCGAAGGCTGGAGAACGCTGGGCGTGGAATCAGACGCATTTTCTTTACTTCTCCATGACCCCCAGAGCAGCGGCTCAGGATACTCCCTAGTTCGGGATTAGGATAATCTCTTCACAGGTCTTGAATTGTATCAGTGGCACGGCATAATCTCTGGGGGCCTTGGGATGAGTATCCCCAGGTGGAAATAGAGAATACTTTTATACTTAGGCCTAAACCAACTATAAAAGACCACAAATAGACCTCAAAAGCACACCTTGGAAAAATACTGTTAAATTGTTGCTGTACAAATTTTCATTATCATATATGTTCATAATAATGAATTATTAAGATGTAAAAAAGTTAAAATAGTCAAATTTTTGATGAATTTTGTATTTTTCAATGCCAAAAGGAATGTAAAAATAATGGATTAATTCCTAATACAGGCATTCTAGTCTTTCTATTTCTACCTAATGGATACATAAAATAATCTGCTGTTTTCAAACAGGTCTCCCAAACACTCATTGACTGAAGTCTCAGCCCCCAAACTTAATGGTGTTGCATTAAATCAATCATACATTTCAAAAAGTAACTGATACTTATGAGGGTAAATGTAATTATTAGTCATCATTTATCCAGTCTTTCCTGTCACATGATGCTTCAAAAGTCTTTAATATGATAAATAACATTTTAATATTTTCAAATTGTAATAATAATTACAGTGGCTCAGCAGTTAGCATTGTCGCCTCACAGCAAGAAGGTCGCTGGTTCGAGTCCCAGCTGGGTCAGTTGGCATTTCTGTGTGGAGCTTGCATGTTTTCCCTGTGTTGGTGTGGGTTTCCTCCGGGTGCTCCGGTATCGCCCACAGTCCAAAGATAAGTGATATAAGTGAACTGGGTTAGCTAAATTGGCCATAGTGTATGTGTGAATGCAAGAGTATATGGGTGTTTCCCAGTGATGAGTTGCGGCTGGAAAGGCATTCGCTATGTAAAGCATATGCTGGATAAGTTGACGGTTCATTCCGCTGTGGCGACCCCTGATTAATAAAGGGACTAAGCCAAAGGAAAATGAATGAATGAATGTAATATTCATACAGTATAATATGTTAATATGACAATATGTCTTACTCTTGAAAACAGTTTTTACTTCTTGTTTTACTTCTAGCAAACAAATGAATTTTTAATCATAATAACATTTTAACTGCATCCTTAACTAAAACTATTTCTAATTGCAGAGGTCATATGAAGAGGTCAGATGCAAAAACCTCAAACCTCTATTCATCACCATAAAAATGAAATGACAGATTTACACGCAGAATAATGCTAATTTTAGACAGCACTTAGAAGTTTTTCCATCCAAACTTTTCATATAAATATTGGTGAGCATAAGAGACTAATTTTAGAAAAATCTGTATGCAACACAACCTCCACTAGGGAAAAAAGTCACAGTTTGCTTCTATAAAAGAGAGACCTGTTCACCGACTGAACTAGAAACCACTGGAAATTTTAGCCACTTTAGCATTTAAGAAAGTTTAGGTTCAACAGATAAAAAAGATATATAAATATTGTTTTAATATAATTAAGTATTTGTTTGGTCACACGTTATTTTGATGGTTTGTTGAATTAAGTTACATTGCATCTACTGTATGCCAACTAGTTAGTTAGTTAGTTTATTTATATAGCACATTTTGTACAACACAACGTTGCCCAAAGTGCTGAACACAATCAATCCTATTAAAATAAAACCTACATCACAATTACAATAACAATTAAAACATAAGACAAACCCCTCATCAATAAAAAGCCTCAAATGCTAATGAAACAAAGGTGGAGTTTCAGAAGCTTTTTAAAAACAGATAGAGTTGGAGCGTGTCTGATGTGGGGTGTAAGACCGTTCCAGAGTTTTGGGGCGATAACAGCGAAAGCTCGATCCCCACTTCGCTTACACTGGGACCTTGGTACCGAAAGAATAAACTGATCAGAAGACCTTAGTGACCTACCAGGATTATATACCTGTAGGAGGTCTGATAAGTAAGGTGGTGCCAGATCATTTAAGGATTTAAAAACAAAAATTCATAGTTTAAAATCAATCCGTGACCTGACAGGCAGCCAGCCCAGAGAGGAAAGAACTGGGGATATGTGCTCATACTTGCGAGTCCCTGTCAGAAGTCTCGCAGCAGCATTTTGGACTAATTGCAATCTATTCAGAGCATTTTGACTAATACCCACATATAGAGTGTTGCAAAAAGTCAAGTCTTCCCAAAATAAAAGCATGGATCACCTGGATAAAGCTTAATTTATACTTTCGTCTTGTGCCGCATCTTGACCTCCGCTGAGCGCGCACACACCTCACGAAATGGACGAGGTGGAAGGGGGGATTGTTCAAAACGAAGACGGCTGTTATATGGAACTTAGGGTATTTATAGTGGCTTAGGAGTCGTCTGATTGGTGAATTGTAAATTGAATAATACGGGACTGGCTGCAAGCAATCATAAGCACGTGCTCCTCTCGAAATTACTTTATAAATAAACTTCACAAAGCGAACCTCCGCAAACACAGCGATGACATCACATTCGCCGTGCACACTCAAGCGAACTAGCGGACGCGTCGAGTATAAACCAGGCTTAGATATTATTACGCAGACAGTCTACTAATACTCAAATGGACCATCAAAATAAAGTGTAACCATTTGTGTTATTATTTTTTTTGTTTTTGCACAATAATAAGAACAATATTTAGAGCCTTGAATGGCTCTATATGTGTAAAACAGTCCAAATGTATGTTTAAAAATATATATATTAAATACTAATTTTACATATCAAATAATATCTTAAATTGAGTTGAAATTTTGTAGTTTGTCATTTTTTTTTATTTTGCTTGAATTTAATTATTGTTGTTTATGTTTGGTGACTAAACTATTATTTTAATAAATATATCTCTTTACTAAAACAGTTTTGTTCAAATGCACCAAAATATATTCACTGAGAAATTGATAAAATTATTAATTAACTTATATTGGACATTCTACCAGAAATAAATAATTAATTAATCAAACTCTAATTTATTTCTGTCCCTGAAATAAAAACATAAATACAATGAATAAAACGTATTTCATCCCAAAAATGTCTAAAATGGACTGATGGTTGATTTCTGTGAGCTGTTCTGTAAAGAAATATGTCATTTATTTGGTTTTCAAATTTGTTTTCTTTATTAAAAACATTTTACAAATGTACAAACCCTGTCATTGTCCTTGTGCTCAGCTCAAGTGCACCTACAGCTTTAATATTTAGTTATGCTAAAAACTGTTATTTAGAGCAAAAATACTTCAGAAATAGCAAGTTTAATTGTTATAATTTACATCAATTGATAAACACATGAAATTATATATATATATATATATATATATATATATATATATATATATATATATATACACAAATAAATACATTAATAAATACTACAAATAAATAAGACAAATGTACAATTGTCCCCATGTTTCTGTCAGTCCTGTTACATTTGTATTAACATAAAAAGCGTGCAATACACCTTTAAGGCTCTCACTCGAAAGTGACCTCATTTAACGGAGAAGAAGCTGACAGTGATCAAGGGTGCGTTTTATCATCGAATTGTATGATTTTATGCATGTTTTTGTATGATTTTTTTGAGGACGACAAGCTAAAGGTCAGGCCCTGTCACGTTTTTTATAAGTGAAAATGTACGTTTCTGGTAGAATGTATTCATATATGTATTCATTGTGGAAATTTATTTCCACAATGTCTGCTGCCTCTTTTTTGGCATTAAATATTTTATTATTTTTTTACAGATTGTCTTTGTCTCATTACTTAATACCAGATTCTATTATTTTATAGTATCTACTGTTTTGTTTTATTTAATATTTTTATTTAATAACTAATATTTTATTTCAATTATATTATTTATTTAAACTTATATTTGGATTACAGTGCATTGCCCCAAAGTAGTTAGATTTTAGCGTTTACATGTTCATTTTTTGCTGTTGGATCCAACTAGAAAAGGAAAAAACCATCCTTACAATCCGATTGATTTCATTCAGATCAAGCTCAATCAGGGGTGCGTTTCCGAAAACCACCGCTAGCCAACTAAGGTCGCAAGTTCCGTCCTTACATAGTTCGTTGATTTGGTGTTTCCCAAATACACCTTTCCAACGAACATTCGCAAACTGCGTCACAAACTTGTATGCAACTACACCTCTGGAGCTGTAGTTAGAAACATAGTTCCTGGCTGTGTTCTATTCCCAGTTATCTCCCCTATGCCCTATTTATTTAGAACATTCTAACATTTTAACTTGGAATTATAAAAAAAAGAAAAAGCATTAAAATCTCTCTTAGGTTTTATTTGCTTTCAAAGTGTTTTTACAGTTCAGTTTTAGCGATCTTCATGTCTACAATTGTGCTCCCTTCGCAGTGCACTTTGAAAACATTGATGTCATTTTGAACACAGCCGTGGCTCATGACGAAAGCTATTAATGATCTATTATTTAAAAGCAGAATTTATGTTACGTCCAAAGCTTGTGAAAACAAAAATTGTTTATTATCTGTATCAGTATATGACATGGGCCTGTTGGTTAGAACATTTCTGCAGGGGTTTGCATGTGTCAAATTGTAAAAGTAGACTTTTCAAAAAAAAAAATAAATAAATAAACAATATCCTACTTAATAATAACAACAACAACAACAACAACAACAACAATAATCTTTATAATCATTAATATTATTATTAAAGTTGGATTTTTTCATTTCCTAATAAATAATAAATATTAAATTTAATTCTTAATAAATAGCCTCATTATTTATTTATCTATGTTATTTATATATGATATTAGATTAGGTGTTAGCTTTTGTAAGTGTTTTTATTGTTTAGAGTAGAATATGTAATGTTCTGGATAATATTTGTAAAGGAAAGATAGGCTCTATACGTGCCGTTTACATATATTTCAATTAATATGGAAAGCTAGTCCATGTTTTTACCAAAAGTAATATTGGATTATTATTTTTTGTATGCGTGCAAGCGTGCGTGCGTGCATGCGTGAGTGCGTGCGTGCGTGTGTGCGTGTGTGTGTATGTGTGTGTGTGTAAAACAATATAATTTGCACAAAGAAATTATGGGGTTGTTCTCTAAAGAAGTTGTTACCACCCGTTTATGGACGGGCATTATTATGGACGTTTTACATTATAACTAACATGGATCAAATGATGGATCTGCGACAGAGCAACTACAGTTTTGGGAAACACTTGTCACTATACATCGTTCATTTGCCAAAAGATGCATCGTACTATGACAGTTCAGCCAGAAGTTATGTTGTTGTTTGGGAAATGCACCCCAGATTGACTAAGGTGTTTACAGGTACATTTCTGATTCTGATTAAGCCGTCAATCTGATTACAAATGGATTATTTGGGTGCATGTAAACGTAAAGACAATGTAGAGCAATATTGGTTTCTCCTCCATTTTTCTATTACACTACCACTTCTTCTATGTTTGGCTGGATTGTGTGGCTAAAAAGTGAAACATTCTAAACTCTCAGCAGCCAGAAAAAAAAACAGCAAGTGTGCATAGCTCAGTGCCCCACTGAAAACAACACTTGCCTAAAAAAATGTTTTAGTACATGCACTTACATAACTGGAGTAACTATAAACCAGCACATTCTTAGTAAGAGTTATATTGTGTCCTATTGCATAACTTTCATTTCAAGTCTGTTTAAATAAAACAATAATTTTCATCACGGTTTCTAAAATTGAGCCTCTAAATTCCTCCTTTTACCTTCTCCACTGCTTTGAATAGGAGAAAATAAACAAGACTGTGAATTAAATCATTTAAATGGTAAAAACAAGTTCATACAATTTGTGCTGAGTGCAGTTTCGCCTCAACATTAATGTGAGAAAGCAAAAACATCACATACACTTCCACTTAGCCAAACCACAACTGAGCCGTCAGATCCTCATTTTTGTAATTCTGTACAAAATGTGCTGTACCTCCAAATCTTTTAATAAGAGTTTCATTTTCTCCCTCATATCTTTGTCTGCATCACTTAGTTCTGTTGTTTCTGTCTCACACAGTTTGAACTAATGAAGGAAAATGGCAGCGAGAGATGGGTTTATTTTCTTTAGGATGTCTCACACACACACATCATAAGCAAATATTGCTGGAGATACTGAAAAATAAAATATCCCTGAAAGCTATTTTTCATTCATCTTGTATATGGTGTAGGAGCTTTGCTAAATCAGAAAAAAAGTAAGTACAGAGCTTTTGTTGAGACATAAAGAGATGTAACATATTTAAATGTAATTTTTATGTTAAAGTGCATTCCATCCTGGTTCAATACCCAAAAACACCTATCAAACATGGTTAAAAGTATATAAATATTACATTTTAGAAACATTTCTTCTCACACTGTAAAAAAGATCCACAAACTAGCAGTTTTTCATATATTGTTTATTTTTTCCCATTTATTTGTGATTTTGAATGGCATTATGGGACCTCGATCATTGCTCCAACAACATTTAATATTTCAAAAATATGAAATTCTTTCTGCAGCACTAAAATGTATTACGTCTAACTGGCTCAGATCAAACCCTACATATGAGCAATAGAACAAAAAAATTGAGAAATTTACAAAATGAAAAGAATAACTTACTGGCTTTGACTCCAAATGAATATATTTAAAGCAAGATGAAACCCAATTTTAAAAATTATACATAACTAACTTTAAACATACAACGTAGAATGAGTAAACAGCCACATTACTGTATATACATGATAAGTACATATACTGTATGAGACATCTCCCATCTCCCAACCCCCAACTGTATCCTTATTGACTCTTTGTGTATCTTTGATTTTGTGTTACGTTCTAATAACAAAAGAAAGAAAAAAAATCTTAGTATAAAGTGATGTATTATCTGGGCTAGTGCAGTAAAATACAGTAAAAAAACTTGTAATATATAGTCAGTACTTTTTATTATTTATATTATTTATATATACAGTTGAAAATTATTAGGCTTGAGGTGATTTTAAATTGTTTTTGTTTATTTCAAATAATTCTCAAATGATGTTTTAACAAATCAAGGAGTTTTTCAAAGTATTTCCTATAATAGTTTTTCTTCTGGAGAAAGTCTTATTTGTTTTATTTTTTGTCTATTTATTGTTATGGATTACAGTATGGGATCATGGGGCTCTATTTTAACAATCTAGACGCAAAGTCTAAAGCGCATGGCGCAAAAGCATTAAGAGCATGTCCAAATTAACTTTTGCTATTTTAATGACAGAAAAATATGCTCTGCACCCAGTGCAACATCTAACAGGGTTGTGCTTATTCTCTTAATGAGCTATATGTGTGTTTTGAGCATAACGTGCATTAAACCAATCAGAGTTTCATCTCTCATTCCCTTTAAGAGTCAGTTGTATCGTGCCATGGTGCATTTGCTATTTAAAAGTGGAAAAGCTGAACGCTTCACAAGCGAGACAACAGTTAAACAGACCATCTGCAGCATGAGGATAAGAAATAAGCCTTGGCCTCTTTACTTTCTCTTTACTTTTACTTTTACTCTTTACATTACTCTTAACGAAGTGTGGTCAAAAAATATCCAAACACCAAAATCTTATACACCATATGGTGATGCATACGTCACCAAAATCCAACAGATGGACAAATTAGTTTTTATTAAAACAAATATAAATATGCATATAATAAATAATACTGCTAATAATAATAGCATTATACAAATGCAGATTGTCATGAACAAACTGAAAAAAGCACCCCCGAAAGGAGGCATGGAGGCAATTGTTTTTAGATTTATGTAGGAAATAATCATTTTTGTAACATTTAAATTCTTTAATTTTTTTCATATGTAAAGATATTTGTGTATTGCTGTACATCCTGTATGTATTAAGCAATGTCTAAGCATTTGAAGCATCAAGGCGCATAACTAACGCGCTCTGCGCTGGACTTTAGACCTGCTTTCAGTTGGTCAATGGCACGGTATTTCAGTTCCTCAAAATAGCAACGGGCCAACATTGTGCCTTAACAAATCTCTTTTTCAGACCAGCACACCCATGAGTCCATAAAGTGGCACAAATTGCTATTTAAACAATGTGGCACAAATCGTGAAAATTACAGTTGCGCTGGTCTGAAAATAGCAACAGATCACGCCAAACACGTATTGTGCCTTATTGTGCCGAGTTTATGATAGGGTTTATGATTTTAGATATGCCCATGATCACCTTTTTGAACTATTCAAAATGTCAATAAAAGTTACTTTTTCAAACATTTTTAACATTAAAACTTTAATAATGGTCCAATAATGCAATTCAAAAGCTTTAATAAGCATAAAAACTAATTGCAAAATACAGAAAACTGCTAACTTATGGATTTTTTTACAGTATAATGCAATTCATATTCATAAATTAACAGAAAATACTAATGAATCACAAAATAGAGAAACAGATATTAAATTAATGGATATTTTTGACTGCGTATTGGTGCTGATTGATTTATAATATTTTTCTTTCATAGCGTATAACTACATAGTGCATTTCATTTACATTTTGTAAATGATTACAGTGTGTTTCAAATCACGAACGTGCCAAACACTACGCTGTGTGAAGCACAATAGCAGCAAACCTCCATTTCCTGGAAGAAGGTGAGATTGTCAGACTTATGATAAACATACTTTTGGTACTTGATACAGAGGTGCCAAAGAAAGCATAACTCAAACTGAAGGATTTTCCACCTGGTCTGGAGCAAGCACTGGCTATAAAGCCGCCAGTGTCTCCGACATGACGGTGTCACACAGGAGAAAACTCTCATACAACATTTCTCTACTCCTGGTGTGGAAGCAAACAGAAAGACGGAAAGTACTCTTGGCTCGTTCTTACCGACGGGAAGTGTTCTGAAACATGGGCCATAGCTGAAAGAATGAATGCGATTTCCTTTCCATAGCAACAAATGAGATGCATTTTAAAACAAGGAAAGAATTGGAATGGTGTTAGTGGATGTCTGGATAATGTTCCGGTAACAGGAAGGGCATGCTTGACTCTGTGTTATGATGGAGAGAGAGAGAGCTGGAATCAAATATCCTTCAGTCTTACTTCAGCTACATTACTACATCTAAGGCAACACACATATATATATATTTGTTTAAGGGAAAAGAAGATTTTTTCAACACAGTTCTGTACAAAATAGTTTTAATAAAGTTAATAAAGAACATTTATAATAACTGATTTATTTTGTCTTTGCCATGATGACAGTACATAATATTTTGATATTTTTCAAGATACAAAAAGATAAAGTGCAATTTAAAGACTTATCTAGATTGATTGGGCTAATTAGGCAAATCATTGTATAAAATCGGTTTAATCTGTGGCTAAACAAAAAATGTTACTAAAGAGAGATGTTACTTACCTTAAGATGGTTTTAAAAATTTAAAACTGCTTTTATTTTAGCCAAAATAACGCAAATAAGACTTTTTCGAGAAGAAAAAACATTATAAGAAAATACTGTGAAAACTTCCTTGCTGTTAAACATCATTTGGGAAATATTTCAAAAAATTTTAAATGTAAAAAATGAAAAATAGAAATCGATATATATATATATATATATATATATATATATATATATATATATATATATATTACACAACCATCAAATGTGTTTTTTGTTTTCAAATGATATTTCAAGTTTAAGGAAACTTTAGCTGAAAATATTAAAGAAATAATGCTGTTAAAATTAGTGTATTTAGTCGGTAGCTAGTAGTTGAGTGTGCTGACGTACAGCACCAAGGCGCTAACGGCGACCTGAGTTTGATTCCCGGCTCGAGGTCCTTTGCTGATTCTTCCCCTCTCTCTGCACCCTGTCAATTCTCTACACTGTTCTGTCCATTAATGGTTAAAACCCCCTAAAATAATTATTAAAAAGTGTGTATCTAGTATTATTTTGTTATTATGAGTGCAATTCACAATTTCTTATATAAATTTTTTTATAAGCACCGACTGACCACCCAAACGAAAATGTCAGATTTATATAGGGGGTTTTCACAGTGATGCTTTTTTGGTTCCCCTTAAAACTTTCAGTATCACTTTATTTTGATGGCCCCTTTAATGCATTTTGTTGAGTTTACGTTACATCCATCTACATGCCAACTAATTCTCAATAGATTATAAGTAGACTGTTAGAGTTGGGGTTAGGGTTTGTGTAAGTTGAAATGTTCTTGCAAAGTTTCTTATAGTCAGTTAAATGTCTGTTGAAGGAGCAGTATCAGCAGATATTAAGCAGACAGTCTACTAATACTCAAATGAGAAGTAATTGGCATGTAGTTGCAACAAAATGTGCATTAGAGACCAACAAAATAAAGTCTTACCAAACCTTTAAGTGAAACGTTTTACAAGAAACCACTTCTTCAAAGTACGAAGATCACTTTCATAATTTACACTAAATAAAGAAGCTTTTGTAGAATAAAAAGACATTCTTCATGGAAAAATCAATGCCAATAAAGAACATTATATTTTAAGAGTGCATAATCAAACTATTAAATCATTCATTCCTTCTATTTAGCTTAGTCTCTATTTGAGAGGTCGCCACATCGGAATGAACCACCAACTATTACAGCATTTGTTTTATGCAGTGGATGCCCTTTCAGCTGCAACCCAGTATTAGGAAACACCCATACACACTCATACACTACAAATAATTTAGTTTATTCAATTCACTTTAGCGCATGTCTAAGCACTGAGCCACCGTGCCGCCACTATCATATTAGTGTAATAATAATAATGACATCTGCTGACATAATTCCAGTAAATTACAGAGCTTAACTGTAAAGTTAAAACTGGAATGTAACGACTTCTCAACAGATTCTTCAAAAATGCCAAAAAACATAGAAGTGGAGTGTTAGAGGATTTGCTGAGCATGTAAAAAGCAAGTCATTTTAAACATTTACTACTGTTTGTTGACTGTTGCCTTGGAAACAAGGTCAGTATCTCTGGCACATGGTAGCAGTTTTGAGGAAAAAGCTGAAGAAGCACATAAGACTGCATGAAACAGAGCAGGATACCCCCCCAACCCCCACTGAGACTCTTCCATACAGGAATATTTTCATGTCTCAATCATAACTAAAGCCTCTCTCTCTCTCTCTCTCTCTCTCTCTCTCTCTCTCTCTCTCTCTCTCTCTCTCTCTCTCTCTCTCTCTCTCTCTCTCTCTCTCTCTCTCTCTCTCTCTCTCTCTCTCTTTCTCTGTCTCATTCTATTAGTGTTCCTCTCTCTAGTTTAAAAAGCTGTAAATGTTTTTTAAGCAATGCTATATCACAGCAACAATCGCCTCACAGCAAGAAGGTCACTGGTTCAAGCCTCGTCTGGGTCAGTTGGCATTTCTGTGTGGAGTTTGCATGTTCTGCTTGAGTAAGCTAAATTGTCTGTAGTGTATGTGTGTGAATCAGTGTGTGGATGGATAAATGGATGTTTCTCAGTGATGGATTGAAGCTGGAAGGGCATCCGCTGCGTAAAACAAATGCTGGATAAGTTGGTGGTTCATTCCCCTGTGGCGACCCCAGATTAATAAAGGGACTAAGCTGAAAAGAAAATGAATGAATATATCACGGTAATTCCTAACTCTTTGATTTAGTGGCTAATTTGTATTAATGTGTACAATCTCATTTGTACATTTTAGTACGATCTCCCAATGGCAGTTGGGTTTAGGGGTGGGGTTTGATGCCATGCCTCCTCTTAAAAATTGTACATTTTCATATACTGAAAAAAAATATTCATTGGATTTACTAAATTATTGTGAGATTAGTTGTTGCAAACATCTTATACGGGCAGAATTGAAACAAACAAATTTAATTTAGTATTGTTCAACTTAATTTGTTCATTTAAAATCAGCCCGTATAAATGACTGATTATAATGGCCATATAAATCAACTATTTTTGTACCCCTAACCCTTCCCCTTGGCCCTTACAACCAAGTGTAAAGTGGAAGGGTTTCAAAATTTACCCCTAAGAATTGGGACAGCACTACAACACCTGCACACGTCATCATATGTCATCGCGACTGCTGTAGTTACTCCAGTTGTGTTATTTTTTGGTATTTATATTCAGGAAATCACTGAAGGCATATATTATGTTATCATAGCGATCTCTAATGTGGCAATACGATCGTAACTATACTGTGTTTTTACACAGTAGCCATATATATCTATGTAAACACACGAAAACAACACTACCATTATAGCAGACACTGTAAAAAGCTCAATCTCAGCTACTAAACATTACTGACAGGGTATTTGAGTGTCAGAATGTTGCAAGACTGCTGTACAGGAGTTATTATTATAGATTATAGATCGTAAAATTTTGCGTTTTTTTTTAAAGCATGACGGTAAAACATGAACGCGGTTATGAATATATTCAAACATGTGTTTGTTTGTTGTAAAAAGTCGTTATAATGACAAAAATACTAATTTGTGGATCTCCTTACTTCCGGGTTCAGCAATACTGCCGTTGTGGCTGGTGTATTCTGGAAAATTTTCTTACCCCTTGGTCTTGAGTGTGATCCTGAAAAATCTTCATTCAAAGGGGTATTCACCCCTTCAGCTTAGTCCTACGCCTTCAAGCTAAAGAGAATTGGGACACCCCTACCCCTTAGCGTGAACGTGCAAAACGCGGAGTAGGGGTAAGGGAAAGGGCTAAGGGGTAGAATTGGGATTGGGCCTAATTAAAAATTGCATAGAAATCGCAATTTGGACATGCACGATTTTTAAATGTCTTACAGGACGATTTTCCTGCAATAACTATTTGAACCTAAGGCAGCGAACCTAAACAGAGGGCGAGCACAGGAAACTGAATAGGCTGCATAAACAGGGGTGATAAGTTCAGCATATCGATATGTGAATGGCCTATTTCATGGCAGCTTCACAAAGAGGTCTGATCTATGTGTGGCCAAAGAAATCTGTGGACATGTAGAAAAGTACAGGCAACTACTTTTTATATGTGATCAAGCAGAAAATTACTTGAGTTTGACGATGCACACACACACAGTAGTCACAGTATTTATTTGTTTTGCCATAGGTCTGTTCTAGAAACAATTTGTTACAGATTTACTAGGTGATTTTTATTTTATTTTTTGTCTTATGTCTGTTTTAGAGACATGTTGCAGGTCTTTGATAAAGATCTAATTATTTTCCTTAGGAAACATTTTTCAGATTCACACTGTAAAACGTGTGACAAAATCTTGATTAAAATCGAGATCGCAATATTGTTCAAGAAATTTGTGATGGGTTTCTTTTGACCATATCACACAGTGCTAAATCCAATTAATATTTTTTTCAGTGTACAACTGAACTCATAGGAATTTGTACAAATTAGCCACTATAATAACCTTAAAATAGTTACAATTTCCTGGTGAACAGTCACGTTTCTGGATGGCCTAAAATCTAAAGCTCAAATTGTTCACGTGGATCCTTAGTGAGAATTGCAATCTAATTAATATTTCTAAATTAAAGAGTCATAAGTAAAACAAAGACTCGTATTGTACATTTTACAAGACAAACTACTTATCTACTTCACAATGTGATTTAATGGGCCATCAAATGTGTTTTTACTAGCAGTTTCTGAGGAAAAATTGATTTCAAAAGTAAATAATTTCAGTGTACTATTACTAATACTTAGATATGCAATTCTATTAGGCATATTACAATTTGAAAGACCAACATATTCATCCAGATTTTGTTTACAATCCCGTAACACAATGTTTTATTTCTTAAGACAAATTAAATTTAAGAATTACCCACTAAACTGACAAAACTCAAAATAGTTTTTCATAAAATGAAATGTCCTTGTGACAGTCACGTTTCTAGATGGCCTGATAGCTAAAGCTCAAATCGTTCACATTTATCCATAGTGCGAATTGCACTGTAGTTCATATTTTTAAAGGGTGGCACGGTGGCTCAATGGTTAGCACTGTCACCTCACAGCAAGAAGGCTGCTGATTCAAGTCCCGGCTGTGTCAGTTGGCATTTCTGTGTGAAGTTTGCATGTACTTCGCATGTTGGCGTTGGTTTTCTCCGGGTGCTTCGGTTTCTCCCACAGTCCAAAGACATGCGGTTCAGGTGAATTAGATTAAATAAGTTGGCCGTAGTGTATGAATGCGTAGGTGAATGCGAGGGTGTATGGGTGTTTCCCAATACTGGGTTGCAGCTAGAAGGGCATCCACTGTGTAAATAATATGCTGGAATAGTTGCCGGTTCATTCCGCTGTGGTGACCCCTGATAAATAATGGACTAAGCTGAAGGAAAATAAATAAATGAATAATAATATTTCTAAATGATGATTTACTGTGTCATTAAATGTGTTTTACTAGTTTCAAAAGTAATTATTTTCAGCATAATATTACTAATACACTCTAAAAAAATATCCATAAATTAGTAGTTTTCTGTATTTTGTGATTGATGTTTTAATTGTTTTATTGTCCCCCATTTATTTATGATTTTAAATTGCATTGTGACCCATTCTTTCAACAATACTTAAGCCTAAAAAGTTTAAAAACGTGACTTTTATTAAGATTTTTAATATTTTAAAGTGAAATATTGTCTGAATTTTCAACATCAAGTTCTCTTAACCGTATTACAATTTAAAAGTTCACATAATTCCTTCAGATTTAGTTTACAATCACATTATACACTGTTTTATTTGTAGATTTGGAACAGTGTGTCATTTTCCAAACATGGAATATGTACAGTAAAAGTATGATGTATTTATATAAATGCCCTATATAATAAATACGCACATTACATTACAGTAAATGTATAAGACACAGCTCTGTAATATTAGGACAAGTACATTTTACATTCACATTTAATCATTTATCCACCGAGACTCTTCTATGCAGGAATGTTTTCTCGTCTCCATCATACTAAAGCCTTTCTCATAACTAAAGTCTCTCCCTCTGGTTTAATAAGCTGTAAACGGTTTGTTATACAGTCACGTTTCTGGATGGCCTGCCAGCATGTCACTTTATGCTTTGTTTAGAGAAGTTTCAGCCACTTCAACAAACCTGTGGCAGAGGCTATGAACTACACAACTAAATAAATCCATGTAAGGCAGAACTTCTTCCTTGAGGGAAGCGTCATTCATTTAATAACACTATGTAATAGCCATTCATAAAAGACCATAATGTAATGTACTGTATATGTGCTGAGCATTGTAAGCTCAGATATATTTCTGAGTGGAGGAACAGGCATTTGATTATATAACTTGCATTTTATTTGATTATTTTATGTCATTTGTATGAATGAAATTTCCAGTGAGATTAATGATTATTTATTAATGATTTCAGCATCAGCGTAGTGTTCAAATACTTTAATAACTGAGCTCCTGAGCCCCCTGTGGGTTTAATATAGTATTGCACCTGCATTAGGATTTAACATTGTCACTGTATCCTAAAAGGATCTTCATATTTTAATCTAAAATAAAAAAAAAAAAAGATCTGGAATTGATGCATCTAGTTAAATAATGTATTTATACTTTTATGATAATAAAAGTTTTATTGCATTTTTATTATAAATATAAACATTGACACTTCATATTAAGGCAAAATGGGAATTCGAACTTAATGAAAAATTTGAGGATGATATTTGGGAAAACATATGTTCAGAATCTCATAAGGGGATCAATAGCCATGATGGAGGGGTTGCGGGAATGTAGGTAATCACGCACATAAATTTTGAGAATGTCCAAAGATACTGGCATTTTAGCAAGGGGTAAGAATTGAGATAATGAAAATTATGCAGTTAGATGTACCTTTTACTCCCCTGTTTTTCTAGATTGAAGGGATACCCCAGGATATATATATATAATAAAAACCAGACATATATACTACATATAATTTACTAAGTGCAAAAAAGACTATCACAATAAATTGGATGAAGCCACACTCTCCAACAATAGTACAGTGGATAGAAAAACTTGGATCTATATATAGAATGGAGTAAATGACTGCTCAACTTCAATTGAAACTGGATATTTTTAAACAAAGATGGGCGCCTGTTACTTTATATCTGAACAGGACATAGTATTTCCAGCTCCTTTGAAACTGAAAATAATGTATGTTTTTTTGTAATTTGTTTTTATTTACATCTAGGGTTACTTTTTTTTCTTTCCTTTTTTTTTTCTTTCTGTCGTTTTTTTAAATAATCGCTGCTGTCACTGAATGTTTTGTTCTGTAAAATGTTTTAATATATAAAAATAAAGTAAAAAAAAAGAATTGTACTGTAAAAATATTATTTAAAGTCAGTAATAAAACAAAAATTACTATTGGACATTTTACAAAAAAATACTACCGCTTGCCTCTTTCTACCTCAAAATGTAATTTAAAGTGTTGCTATTTGTTTTTACTGGCAATCTCTGAATAAAAATTGTTTTCGAGTAATTATTTTAGGGTACTATTACGAGGCCTGTCACAATAATCAATATATCGACTTATCGCACACACATGAACATGACCTCAATCATTTTTGGTGATGCACTACACAGTAGATCGCCCATACATAAACAATTCTAGCCACATTTTAGCTGATTGTGCAACATCTCTATCTCTATTGGAGGTGTCAGTGTCATTATGGGAAAAAAACACTATAGTATTCACTATAAATTACTTTAGTATATTTTCATGTGGGTGTCTGACAAGTGAAAATAGGTCTGCTCGCAGATATCGCAGCCTCTGTTACTTTTTTACCTTGCACTTTTTTGTTAACATTTATTATTATTTATTTAGGATATGCGTTTTCACATTCTGATTCCAATGCCTAATTATTACATTGTTAAAATGACTACAATTAAATGAAATATTCTTAAGAATAAAATATTATGTGTACTTGCATTGTGATGCTATTATATTGTCTTTCTGGCATTATTAATGAGTGGCATAAAGTGGCCTTAAAATGACAATAATATTGTTTATCGCAATATACACTCACCGGCCACTTTATTAGGTACACCTTACTAGTACCAGGCTGGACGCCCTTTTGCCTTCAGAACTGTCTTAATCCTTCAGGGCATAGATTCAACAAGGTGTTGGAAACATTCCTCAGAGATTTTAGTCCATACTGACATGATAGCATCGAGCAGTTGCTACAGATTTGTCGGCTGCACATCCATGATGTGAATCTCCCATTCCACCACATCCCAAAGGTGCTCTATTGGATTGAAATCTGGTGACTGTGGAGGCCATTTGAGTACAGTAAACTCATTGTCATGCTCAAGAAACCAGCCTGAGATGATCCGCGCATCTTATTTGTGCGTTATCCTGCTGGAAGTAGCCATCAGAAGATGGGTACATTGTGGTCATAAAGGAATGGACATGCCCAGCAACAATATTCAGGTAGGTTGTGTGAATTGTAGCCTCAGTTTCCTGTTCTATTTATTTAATTTTTATAATTATTTTTTAGGGGTTTTCAACTTTATTGATAGGACAGTGGACATGTACAGACAAGAAAATGTGGGGAATAGAGATAAGTGAAGCATTGGCAATGGACCCCGAACCGGGAATCGAACTCGGGTCGCAGCCAGCACCTCTGTGCTATGTGTCGACAGCCTAACCACTGGGCTAATGGCGCCGACTAAGTTTCCTGTTCTTAGCTGACAGGAGTGGCACCCGATGTAGTCTTCTGCTGCTGTAGCCCATCTGCCTAAAGGTTGGGCGTGTTGTGCGTTCAGAGATGCTCTTCTGCATACCTCAGTTGTAACGAGTGGTTATTTGACTTACTGTTGCCTTTCTGTCAGCTTGAACGAGTCTGGCTATTCTCCTCTGACCTCTAGCATCAATAAGGCCCTTGCACCCACAGAACTACTGCTCACTGGATATTTTTTTGAACCATACTCTATAAACTCTAGAGATGGTTGTGCGTAAAAATCCCAGTAGATTAGAAGTTTCGGAAATACTCAGACCAGCCCGTCTGGCACCAACAACCATGCCACGTTTAAAGTCACTTAAATCACCTTTCTTCCCCATTCTGATGCTCGGTTTAAACTGCATCAGATCATCTTGACCATGTCCACATGCCTAAATGCATTGAGTTGCTGTCATGTGATTGGCTAATTAGAAATCTGCATTAAAGAGCAGTTGGACATACCTAATAAAGTGGCTGGTGAGTGTATTTTGTTGCGATATATCGTACAACAAAAATAGATGTCATGACAGGCCTAACTATTACTTATTAAACCTATTACAGTTTGAAAGTAAATTTTTGTCATCCAGATTAAATTTACATTAAAATATTACAGTTGGCACAGGCTCACCAAAACAGGATGACATTGGCTTGTAAAAAGGTTGCCTGGTCTAATGAGTTTTAATTAATTCTATGACATCTGTTTGGAAGGGTCAGCATTCAGTATAAATACCATTAAAATATGGGTTCAACCTGCCTTGAATTTATGCCACAAAGTACTAAGGCAGTTTTGAAATAGAAAGAGGGTCCATACTGGCCAGGTGTACCTAATAAAGTGAAAGACCATGACCTTCAACCTGATCCCACCCAGTGGAATGTCTGTGGAAGTGCGGTCAGCTGATCTATGACCTTGGGAATGACCCTCTTTGACATTAAATGTGACCTTTAGAGGTCACTATCAGGTAGGCATGCAGATTTAAGACAGAAAACTACACCAGATGTCAGGACTACATACACCTGACAAAAAACGAAAAACATTTGTGTTCTCCTAATGTCTCAGAAGTGTTGACAAGTGAATTTTGATCATTTGTCTTATCATTTTACATGCTCTACAGTTCAAGACAAAATTATTAACCCTCCTGTGAAATTTTAAAAGATTTTTTTTTTCATATTATCATTCATTAATTTTCTTTTCAGCTTAGTCCCTTTATTTATCAGGAGTCGCCACAGCGGAATGACCCACCAATTATCCAGTATATGTTTTATGCATCGCATGCCCTTCCAGCTGCAACCCATCACTGGGAAACATCCATACACTCTCATTCACACACATACACCTCAGAAAATTTTGTGATCCAGCCGAGGCTCAAATCAGCAACTTTCTTGCTGTGAGGCAACAACAATATCCATTGCGTCACCACACCACCCTTTTTTTCCGCAGTATTTCCAATTATATTTTTTCTTCCAGTAAAAGTCTCATTTATTTTCATTTGGCTGGAATAAAAACATTAAAAATATATATTTTTAAGGTCAATAAATATTATTAGCCCCCTTAAGAATTGTCTAATTTACCTAACTTGTCTAGTTAACCTGACTAACCTTGGGTGCGTCTCAATCAGTAGTCAGTGCACTGATTAGGGCATTAGCATTTTAAGTGCTGCCTCAATCGCAAAGTGATTCAGTTTACTGAAACGTTCGCTCCCTCAAAAGTCCCACAATGCACCGTGAAAATCAGGGCGCATTGAAAAACACTATGTGCCCTTAATGAAAGTTCGAAAATGTATGAATCACGTGACCCAAATCATCAGACGCAATGACAAACATGATTAATTTTCCTAAAAACAATCTGTTATTTAATTATTTTTAACATGAACTAACATGGCGACACAGTGGTTAACACTGTCGCCTTACAGCAAAAAGGTCGCTGGTTCGAGTCTCGGTTGGGCCAGTGAGCATTTCTGTCTGGTGTTTGCATGTTCTCCCCGTGTTGGTGTGGGTTTCCTCCGGGTGCTCCGGTTTACCCCACAGTCCAAAGACATGCACTATAGGTAAATTGAATAAACTAAATTGGCCGTAGTCAATGAGTGTGTACGGGTGTTTTCCAGTACTGAGCTGCAGCTGGAAGGCGACAGAAAACAGAAAACAGAAAACATGCCGGATAAGTTGGCATGTTATTCCACTGTGGTGACCCCTGGTGAATAAAGGGACTAAGACGAAGGAAAATGAATAATCGAATGAATGAACGAACACAGTTAGGTCAGGAGAAATATGGCAAACATTTTAACTGTTTAACAATCAAATTATTTAGCTATCACAGACTTTTAAAAACTCAGTGAAATGAATATATGAAAATTAGTAGAACTACTGTTGTTCATAAACAAATAAATGTTGATGATGCACAATGAGGACGTTCTTATGCCACATTCAGTGTGTCCCAATGTGTAGTGAACAAAGTTCATCACTGTCCTTACCAGTGCACACACCAAACATGCAAACTTTTGTATGTGCAAACTGATTGAGATGCACCCTTAGTTAATCCTTAGTATTTTGCAAAGCAACTGGTAAATTCTTATCTAATGCCATCATAGCGAAGACAAAAGAAAGTAGCTATTAGAAATGAGTTATTAAAACTACTTTTTAGAAACGTCTCTCTGTTAAACGGCACTTGGAAAACATTTGGGCTAATAATTTTGGGTGGCACGGTGGCTCAGTGGTTAGCACTGTCGCCTCAGAGCAAGAAGGTTGCTGGTTCAACTGGGCCAGTTGGCATTTCTGTGTGGAGTTTGCATGTTCTCACTGTGTTGGTGTGGGTTTCCTCCGGGTGCTCCGGTTTCCCCCACAGTCTAAACTCATGCGCTATAAGTGAATTGGGTAAACAAAATTGGCCTTAGTGTATGAGTGTGTATGAATGTGAGAGTGTGTATCGGTGTTTCCTAGCACTGGGTTGCAACTGGAAGGGCATCCGCTTCGTAAAACATTTGCTGGAATAGTTGGCAGTTCATTCCGCTGTGGCTACCCCTGATAAATAAGGGACTAAGTCGAAGGAAGATGAATGAATGAATGGCTAATAATTTTGCCTTTAATTATATATGTTCTGCCTTGCACTCAGTCCAGTTTGTGTCAAAACAACATGCAACAGCATTGTGTAATGTATAAACTAAAGCTGTACCCTAGATTTGAACTTTCGAATGGTCATAATAAGTTCACTTGGTTTATACATTGAAACACTGCACTGCTCATAATGTAGCTTTAAGCCTGTATGAAAATCTGTGGCCAACGATTTTGACATTCTCTGAAATGTTTTGTTTAGACTAATGAGATTATCTGATTCTGTGCCTCCCAGGGGAAAGAAAGCGTTTGAATAGCAAGATCCTCGATTTGGCTCCAACTCAACACTTTTTGCATGCAACCTGCTAATTTAGCCTAGTTAGTGACCACATTGCGTGCCAGCAGATCATTAGACGGCAGCGGCTGTCCTGTATCTGTCACATGTCCAGGTTGCCCCGTTCAGACCTGTCTGCTACTCCACAGCATAGTGTAAGCTAGATCAGGCCCACAGAAGCCAAGAAGAATTTTAATTAGTGGTGAGAAAACAAAACATGGTTAAATTAATCCTGAAGCAGAAAGAAAAACAATCGCTTGTGTTGGAGAACAGGATGGCTGTATGGAAACAAAAATAAAAGTCTGAAGCCTGAAGGGAAAATTAAACAAACCACACAGACATGGACAGTTTACAAACACCTTTTGTGTTTCCCCCTGGAGGCACTTACAAATTGAATCACAAAAAACTCTAAAAGAAACACTCCACTTTTTAAAATAGGCTCATTTTACAACTGTTTTAGAGTTTTACCATTTATGAATCCTAGGGATGCACCGATACCATTTTTTTGGAACCGATACGATCCGGATACCAAAATTCTGAGTATTGACCGATACAAATCCGATCCCGATTAGGGATGGGTATCGTTAAGGTTTTAACGGTATTACTACTTTTATCTTATAGGTTCGGTACTTTAGCGGTTCTCTTATCGGTACTTTTAAAAAAAAAACATTTCATTAAAAAAAACAATAATAAAAATTGAACTGAAATATTAACACTTTGTTTTATTATTTTGGTTTTAATGTAAAATAAAACGAAACCAATAATTGCAAAACAAATAAATATTTTTTTCCTGTAAAAGAATGTACAATGGTTTGAAGGAAAATGACTTTTAACCATTCTTCTGGAAAAAAAATCAACATGTTTGACTTTTCTGGCAGAAGTCGGGACCTTTCTTGGTTTATTGTGCTCCCTGCAGTTAAAAATACCCACTTTGAGTTGCAAAATGCAGTATGAGATAATGTTTATGATTTTTAATTAACACATTCACATAAATGAGTTAACTGTTTAGGGAGTTAACTGTGTTTTTAATACAGTTTTGGAGCATCTTGCAATGTAAAAATAAGCAGTTTTTTATTTCTTAATAAGCATAGTTTATTATTAGGCTATTCATAGACTATATTTGTAAACACAGTTGATGTAAAAGCATTTTTAATGTTTAAGATTTATTTAGGCTACTGCAGAAAAAATACTGTTTTCAATTATAACCGAATGTGTGTGTTGATTTAACTATTAATGTTATACTAATTTAGGTAATAGACTGCTGGCATAACAATGTGGATGATGTAACGTTACGTTAGTAGCTAGGCAGTTAAAAACATCCCTTATCCCGATACTGTGCCGTTTTTTTTTTTTTTTCATAATACAGTTTGCATAGTTCTTGTGATAAACACAAACAATATATCTTCTTTAGTAAAAATAACAGACCTTCAGTATAGGCCTACTGTATATGGCTGACACACAATCTAACAATAAACATGATGTTTGCTGTAAACTAGGCTACATTATTTAAGCATTTGTTATGACATTAATCTGTTGTGGTCTAGCTTATGGTTCCTTTTTTAATATTAAGATATTTCTTTGAAACCTGTAATAGGCTACCAGTATTGACCCTAATCGTTGGTAATATAACCAGCCTTTTAGCAAAGCCTGATATTTTCCTGCAGGTTGACGCAGGCTAAACTAAACTGTTTGAGGCCAGTTTTACTTAATAAATATTTCCTTTTCTGTTAGTGACAACCCATATTGCACCCTTCAGTTTCACTTTTATTAATTTAATCAACTACTCTGACCACAATGAGCCAGGCTTTATAAACTATTCACAGCACTGAAAGTATTCCCCTCAGAAGAATAAACTCAGTCAGAAGGATGAGAGAACAAACTCATTGTGAGAATAATCTTACAGAGAGGCGCACGTTGCGTCTGTGCAGTCAGTGCGTGAATGAAGCGCTTGATGCATCACTGAGACACAGTGTGCAGCCCTCCGGTATCTGCAGACACTGTCAAAAGTGAGCAGCACAAAGAGAAGAGATGAGCGCATTGAGGATCTGTCTAATGCATTACTGAGCCTTTTCTAATTTAAAGTTTCAGGTAGGCCTACTTTGTGTGTGAAGAGCAGGTAATAACTCTCTCTACTCCAGCGTTGCACATGCGGTCTGCTGCTCTAACAGACACAGCGCAACATAACTTAGAAACAGCAATGAGCTCCTTGCTGCAGGTCAAAATGAACCCATTTAATGCAAAACTAAATGCACTGTATAAGGTTAACTCTATATTTCCATATCGCGTTTAATGCCTCGTTGAAGACGCGACGCGTGCTGCTTTTTTTATTTAAATGCGTTTGTGGTGTTTAACTGCACTGTTTTCGGCGCTGAGGTGTCTGAATAACACTGTTGAGAACCGTGTACTGTTTACTGTGGTGTTAGTAAGTTTACTATGAAACGTGTTTCTGGCGTCTGCTGCGATCGGATCCTATAACAATGTTGGCGACCCTGGGGGCTTGATAAACCACGCTGGCCATTTTACTGTCTTGCGCTGAACGCTGTCGACCAATCGCAATAGGCTGTCATCGGTCCAATCAGTGCAGATTAGCTTCACGCTAAGGAGGGGTTTGGGAACAAATGAATCGCTGAACGATTCATATGGGAGTCACTGGGCTAATTAGGTAAAAAAAAAAACAGATTATAAGACCATGAAAGTGTTTTTTGACCTTGCATGCATATCAGTCTGTTGTTGGAGACCCATAAAACCGAAATATGACCCTTTTTAATGTATAACAGGGGCTCTTTAACAGGAACAAATAGTCTTGGAGAAAGTTTTTTGTGTTGTCATGAACGCGACACAGTTTGAACTGTGAATGAATGAAGAATGATTGACAGGCACAGCGGCGGGAAGTGCTGAACTGAACATGAATGTAACCACTTATTATTATTATATGAATATTCATCTGTATGTCACAATAAACTATAGAATAGCATTAGAATATCTGAGATATAGTAGGGCTACATGACAACTCTCTAGTGCCTTATAATAGGCTACCTTCATGGCTTTTGTTGGCTTATAAATTACTCAGAATATAGCACGTGCATGATCGAATTTGGACTGGTACCAGCTGGCCAATACACGATCCAGAAAAAATATGCGGTATCGAACTGATATCCCATCTATGTATCGGGATCGGTGCATCTCTATTGAATCCATTCAGCCAATGGATGTAAATCAGTTTTGTGTAATCAGTGTGGCCGGAGCACTTTTAGCTTAGCTTAGCATAAATCATTGAATCGGATTAGACCATTAGCATCTCGATCAAAAAAAGTGTTCATTCATTCATTCATTCATTCATTTTCTTTTGAACTGAACCGCCAACTTATGTAGCATATGTTTTACGCAACAGATGCCCTTCCAGCTTCAACCCATCACTGGGAAACACCCATACTCACTCATCCACACCCATACACTACAGACAATTTTTGCTTACCCAATTCACCTATGCCACATGTTTTTGGACTTGAGAATAAACCAGAGCCCCTGGAGGAAATCCACGCAAACATGGGAAGAACATACAAACTCTGCACAGAAACGCCAACTGACCCAGCCAAGGCTCGAACCAGCAACCTTCTTGCTGTGAGGCGATCGTGCTACCCACTGTACCACCGTGCTGTGTGTGTGTGTGTGTGTGTGTGTGTGTGTGTGTGTGTGTGTGTGT
>CAIGQZ010001236.1:305695-317142 GCA_903798205.1 Danio tinwini
GTGTGTGTGTGTGTGTGTGTGTGTGTGTGTGTGTGTGTGTGTGTGTGGGCTAATGCTTGTATTTTACAGTACTGTACTGTAAAATACAGTACAGTACATTTATTTTTGATTTAACATCTGTCACATCTAGAATGGAGAGATATCATCCATAATGAACTGAAACTTTTTCCTTTTCAAAAGTGTAAAATAAAAAAAAATAAAAAAATAAAAAAAATTAAATTAAATTAAATTAAATTAAAAATGAATGAATAAATAAAAAAATAAATTAAATTAAATTAAATTAAATTAAATTAAATTAAATTAAATTAAATTAAATTAAATTAAATTAAATTAAATTAAATTAAATTAAATTAAATTAATAGTGAGACAACTCTTATCCTTCTGATAAGCATTGTTTCTTTTGGGTTGTGCAATTTAATTCACAGAATTTCAACAAAGTATGTTGTATACTGTAATCTCGCATACTTTTTTGGTCAAATCCATAACGCATGTTTATTGTTTATAATGCATGTATTATGTTTATAACATAAATTTTCATTTAAAATATAAAAATGTTTGCAGATTGATATTTTTCTGATCCCATAACTCTTGAGGTTAGTTGTTTTGGAAAATATATATACAGAGGTTTCAATATAATGTTAAGATATACTTTCTATGTACATTTATGTTTTGAGTTTTGTTTCGTCACATCCAGAACCCTGGAATTGCTCTTATAAAATGACCTTATTTACAGCAAAGTGGAGTGCCCCATTAATGAAAGTGCAGTTTGAAGAACAACATGACAGATAGAGGGAAAGAGAAGATATTAGAATAATTGTCTCAGCTTCGATCACTTATCTTTGAATGCTGGTATTAAAATGAGCCTAATTTTCCAGTTTTACTGATTTTGCAAGAAGCTGAGCCAGGATAAAGGCCAAACAGTGACAAACTTTTCAGCCATAACAAGAGGAGCTGCATGTTCCAGATCTGTAATTTCTAGAATACACCATCTCTGCAATGTCTACAAAGCTACATTTACACAACAACAATGTAGCCAAAATAAATGAAAAATTTCTCCCATGCGATTTAGAAAATTTACACATTTACATGAGAACGTTTTTAAATCAATACGTGTTTACATATCTGTAAAGATGATCAAAAACACTGTATAATGCATTCCAGGCCACTATTTGGTACTGTCGCCTTGTTAATAAACAGTATCTGTATAGGGAAGTGACTGTTGTCGCCGGCTGGGCACTGATGTGTATGTAGAATTTATTGTGTGTGTGTGTGTAAGATGCGTCTCTGCTGTTGGTTGTAATGTCTAGCAAATGCACACTTTACAGTTGAAGCTTAAGCAAACACTTGAGCAACAACAACACTAACACATACTTTGCCATTGTTATGTTTATTTCTTTTTTATTGTATTATATTTGCAACTGCTCCCCTGCACAGATCTGAAAAAACATTTCTTGGGTTTTGACAAATGAAACTATTAAAGGCAGAGCCCACAGAAAAGCTTTACAATCATCAAACACAACTACTTCACACAATCTACATAGCATCAGTGTCTTTGTATAAAGAGTGAGGTACATGCATGCATTTTACTTGGCTCTACATCACTTTTGCCCACTATTAGTGTTACTTAAAGCAGTGTTTCTCAATCAAGTTCCTGGAGGACCACCAGCTCTGTACATTTGCCATGTTGCCCTAACAAAACACACCTGATTCAGATCATCAGCTCAATAGCAGAGACTGAAAAACCTGTAACGGGTGTGACGGATAAAGGAGATATCCAAAACATGCAGTGCTGGTGGTCCTCCAGGAACGTGGTTGAGAAACGCTGACCTGAAGTGTTGGTGTTATGCTGCGTCCCAATTCACATACTTATACTATGCCCTAAATGTATGTACTTTTTTAGTGAAGGAAAAGTATATACACATTTGAGTGTGTAACAGAAGAGTATGCAAGCTTTGAGATGTACTACTTCCTAGTTAACAGATTGTTATGTTGCTTAGTTGCGTCCCGTCAATTATCTCAACGCATCATCCACATTTCTTTTATATTTAATTACCTACTCTACTGAAGGTTCAGCAGCATGTAAATCGGCCATTCACGAGTCTTTCATGCAGAGAAATCACCTCAGGTCTTTGAATAATTCGACATTCAGATATGTATAATATCTTGATATAAGTTCACATTGTTGTTGCAAATGAAATATAACACAGAAAAGGCGATTTAAATATTTTCCAGTTGGCTAGATATGAATTAATAGTCATTCAAAGATCTTTACTAAAGCCTCGACTTGACGGTTGGTCTCGCACGTCCATCATGTTTGAAGTTTGTTTTAACTTTTTTCCCCAAGTTTGTAGTTCTAATCAAATTGACGTCCAACACACAATGTATTGTGGGCAACATTCAGTGTTGCCAGATCGGGTGGTTTCCTGTCCAATTGGGCGGTTTTGAATTTGATTTTGCAGGTAAATGTGAAGCATAAATTTTATATGCAACTTATTTAACAAAACATAACTGTGTGCTCCTACTGCATTCAGTATAGTGACCAGTGCATAGTGCAAATCGCACGGGGCCCAACCGCAAGAGGAAGTGAAAGAATGTTGTATAAAAATCTGACACCCCGGACAAATCTGACTCCCTTTCGCATGCATCACGCAGCGCCAGCAGTGGTTTATCATGACCCTTTTATCAATCTTTTTAGCTGCAATTGAAGCATAGAAGCATTGTCTGATTGACAAGAGTAACCTAATTATGTTCAAAAGAATTTTAACGCTAAATGGGGGGAATTTATACCCCATTTCTAAAGTAAAACATACTATAATAGGTAGTGTAATCTACACAACATTAAGTGCAGTGTGTGGGTCAAAGGGGGCAGTGTTTCGATGGAATCCGGTTATGTTGTGGTTCTGTGACTGCTGGTGTTGGTTGCAGTATGGTTAACAAATTCTGACAGTTAAAGTAACTACGTTAAATTCGATTTAATTAAATTTTTATTTAATTAAATATTAACCTAATATTTTGGGCGTTTTTTTGTGAGTTTTGGACAGCTTTTGGCCTGGAAAAAGTCAGCTATATCTGGAAACACTAGCAATATTAGCGGTTAGAGTATGGATGCTTCTACACTTTTAATTTTTACAGAAAATAGTAAAACATCCGGGAATCTTTGGCATAATATTTTTAACAGGGACTTATTTTCTAATACTATTTAGGATGGACAGTATGCGAATTGGGACGGGGGTGTTTTTTTGGTGTCTGATTTAATTCAAATTAATAATAGTGACATAAGGAACAAAGAGCATATTAAAACCATATTAAATTCAAGTACAGTGACTATAATGTTAAAAACAGCTGTGTTATGTTGTTATTCAGCATAGCAGGTAAAATATACTGATTTTATTATGTTTTCCAACATGAAACTTAGCTGTTTTAAAGAATAGCGGCAACCTATAGCAAATTAAAACAATAATCAACTAGTATCCTGACGAACTGTGTCACAGTCTGGTATGGAAGCTGCTCTGAACCGGAGCATAAGGTACTGCAGCGGGTGGTGAAAACTACCCAACGCATCACAGGGACCACACTGCCAGCCATAGAGGACATCCAGAGGAAACACTGTCTGTACCGAGCACGCAGTATTCTTAAAGATCCCTCTCACCCTGCTCTCTCCTGCCTTCTAGCAGGCGCTTCAGGCTCCCCCGGACAATAACCAGCAGACTAAAGAACAACTTCTTCCCCAGAGCTGTCTCCCTTTTGAACTCTGCCCCCCACTGACTTTTTGCCCCCCTAATACACTCCCCACTCTCCTCATAACTCAGACTCCTCATAATCACTGCACTACTTAACATTTGCACATTCAAAAATTGCACATATTCATTGCACTGATTCATTTATTTGAACTGTACATACCCACTGCACATTTGTAAATTATGTACACACCCACTGTTCATATACATTTGTAATTATGTTTATCTATCTGCACACTTCTGATTATTAATAGCAACCTGTACATTTATCCATCTATTGTAAATCTCTGTTCATAGCTAACACAACCTGTATATAATGTTCATAGTACATCCATTTGTAAATATCACCATAGTTTTTCTATAACTGCACTTTATAACTTATACCTGTATCCTGCACTTGCTGCTATTGCACTCCTGGTTAGACCTTAACTGAATTTGTTTCCTTGTACTTGTACATGTGTGATGACAATAAAGTTGAATCTAATCTAATCTAATCTATTTTTAGACTACACTGTATAAAGTCTTTTAATTTACCATCAAATGATTCCCATTGAGCAGCTGTCCAAAGACCTTGGTGGAAGGGATCTACCATTGGCGGCATGACCAAGTACTGAAGGCGGTGGCAGAAAGCATATGCAATGCCATCATCTCTGGTAGGTACCATCTAGCCCCGAAAAGGAGGATTGACTTGTAAAAGCTGGGAAGGAACCCTGCCAACTGCAAAGGACAAGGTCAGGCCTCCTCCACTCAGCTCCTGACTGGCAGTTGCAAGTCGACCTGGGGAAGCAGTTAAAGTTCCCACAGCACACAGTTACAACATCACTCCGACCAGACATAATTATCATTTCTAAGGCACAGTTGATTATGCTTGAACTCAGAGAAGAATGAATGGACGAGGCAAATGAAAGGAAACACTCAAAGTACCAGGAGCTAGTAGAGAAGTGCAGGGAAAGGGGTTTGAAGACCCACTGTGAGCCAATAGAGGTGGGCTGTAGAGTGTTTGCAGGGCGTAAAGACTTCCACCAACAAGTCTAGCAGTAGCATCTAAAAAGAGGGCCATTAAGTTTGTTTGTGAAGCTGCAAAGAAAGCCACAAGATGCCTATGGATAAAAAGGGCTGATCCATGGATGATAGCTACTGGGACACAAACTGGGGTCTGATCAACCAAGCTGGTCACCCAAAACACCCAGTGACTATACCAGTGACGATGCGTCCCAGTGCATCTAGATGATGCATCTTGCAGACATTATTTTAAATATGAACAATTTTTTGGTATGTACACTGTTACGACAAATAACATTTTAATGGGTGTCTTCTGTAGAGTATGGTAAAAATGTTCAAATAACAAAATTAATTAAAAAAAATACACATTCTATACAAAACAAATATATATTTCAAGGCGTAAATAATAAAAAAAACTGAACATAAACAGCAAAATAACTCTTATTATTTCCTCTCATTTATATTTTACCATAAAAGTAATTGTCAGGTCTGCTTTTCTGTTTGTTTTTTCGTGCGAGTCCTTAAAAAAAGTTTAACACATACTGTAATAAACAAATAAACTAAACAAAAAAGAGATTACACCTTGCATGCTAAATGATCCCTTTAAGCTCCAGAATGATCACGTTTAAGACGTTTTTGCTAATTACATAAAGCCTATTAAAGGAGTTTAACCTGCTGCAAGAAAGAACACAATATAACAAATCCCTCTCAAAGCCAGTTTGAGCTTTTTCAAGCTCTTTATTTGAGAAAGGTACATAACGGATGTACTTTCTGTGCTCTAATAAATCATTTTTTAAATGCTGAAAGATTTTTTTTGTTTCACGTCTGACATTTGACTTCGAAGAAATTAGTCTACAAATTATTTACTTAGATTTTCTACATATTAAGCTGATTTAAGTGAAAGCAGGCCTATTTTTACACACACAAGAAAATAATAAGCATTAGGCCTTAAATACACAGAATATTTTTTTTTAAGTTTAACATGAAACAAGGATTACTGGAGTATATTTTACAAGAAAAAAAAACTATTTCACTTTTTCTATCTAAATTTCTAAATAATTCAGTTTGTAATTTGTTTTTCTTTTGTAACTATTTGTGAAGTTTAAAAGTTTTTTGTACCTCTGTTTTGCTTTGTCAAATCTAGTAATTAAAAACATAAAAAAAACACAAATATGCAAATACATAAATGATTCTTTGTTATATGTTTCAAGTATATTCAAAATATGTTACTGCAATTTGATTAAAACAAATTTTCATTTTTCAAAAAAGTTTTTGTTTTTATTTTTATAACAAATTTTTATAATTTGTTTTTATTTTTATAATACATCATTGTTTTGATGTTTCCTTGTGCTTTGAAGCAATATATACAACAATACGTACATTTTATTAACTGTTCATTTTTGATGAACTGTATTAGTATTTTTTGTAAAAAAGAAAAAAAAGAACTTACATTACATCATATACATTATGACCCAGAAATCTAATTTGCTTTGTTGTAAATATATAATATTTATTTCTTTTTATTTACTTGTTTGTTTGTTTGTTTGTTTGTTTGTTTGTTTGTTTGTTTGCTTACTAAAAGTTCAATTGGTGCTAAAAGTTATCTGTTGATACAATTTTATTTATTTATATATTTAACAAAACTTATATATATATATATATTTTGATATATATTTATTCAGAGTGTTCTGTCCAATTTAGAATTCTTTATTTACTCTTAGTGTTATTGTTTATTTGTTTGCATACCTGTAAATATTATGTTTATTAGCTTTTATTTGTTTGTTTATTTAGCAAAACTGTTTGTTTTGATGGTGTTCTGTCCAATTTAGAATAAAGGAAATATATGTGAACGACAAATTTACATCAGAGCTGGGTTTTTATTTTTATTTTAAATCATTCATTTTCCTTCGACTTAGTCCCTTTATTCATCAGAGGTTGCTACAGCAGAATGAATTCACCTGAATGAATTCCAATTCAACTATACTGCATGTTTTTTGGACAGTGGGGGAAATCAGAGCACTCAGAGGAAACCCTCGCCAACATGGGGAGAACATACAAACTTCACACAGAAATCCCAACTGGCCTAGCTGGGACTCGAATCAGCAACTTTCCTGCTATGAGGCAACAGTGCTGCTAACCACTGAGTCACCCTGCCACCTCACTTTAATTTTTTTATGTAAATTTAATAAATTTGAATATTATAAAACAGGACACATTGCTCCCTTTACACAATTTCAGTCAAGCTACATAACTCCAGTTAGTGAACAGGAACGATATGACTGATTGATAGTTTTGACTGCAGCGCCACCTTGTGGTACAAATAAGTTAGTGAACCAAACCTTTCAGTTTTCTACTGAAATGTTTCTCGTCAATTTCTAACGAATAGCAGGTCTGTTCCCACAATATCAATCCTACAGTATCACTTTTAATGAGCTAAAATCCGACATACAGTAGATCAAATGCAATTTACAATTAAAAGACATGCTGAAACAAACTACCCAGGGGTCTTTCAAGCGATGATCAAAAAGTTGTAATGTTTACCTCTCTTTAAACTGTCTCTGAGTGAACAAGAGGGTCAGTTTGTCCAGGTTTATCTCCTATTAAGCAGCTCTTTGTAAGTATGCCTGATCTGAACACTGAATACAAATACAACAAGATCATTATAGATACTGCAGTGTGGATTAGCAGAGACTGTTAAGGAAGGACACTGCAGGTAAATAGTAAAAATCACCATTTTCTCCCAGATTATTTGGATTAGGAATTGCAAAAATGTATGCTTTAATGGTTTTCTAAAATGTTATGTTTACATTAAACATCATTTAATTAAAGCATGCACTAATTATTATAAACTTTTAGCACTAGCATTGTTTCTTATTAGTGTCAAAAGTTGTACAAATATTAATTTTTTTACTCCACAATTTAAAAAAAAATATTGCATATAATCAGGCATATTATATACTGTGTAACAATGTCCCTCTATAAAAACAAACTTCAGAATATATGAAGAAAGCTGTCAAGTTATTTAAGTGCTATCTCAGGTCTTTTAAGGCGAACTGTATACATCAATGTACAGCTACAAACATTTAAAAACCCATAAGACAAGCTCTTTAACTGAATTTCTGTGAATATAATGATATTCATGTAATTTTATTCATTCATTCATTTTCTTTTCGGCTTAGTCCCTTTATTAATCTGGGGTCGTCACAGCAGAATGAACCGCCAACTTATTCAGCATATGTTTTACGCAGCGGATGCCCTTCCAGCTGCAACCCATTACTGGGAAACACACTCCCATTCACACACATACACTATGGACACTTTGGCTCACCCAATTCACCTACAGCGCTTGTCTTTGAACTGTGGGGGAAACTGGAGCACCCGGAGGAAACCCACGCCAACACAGGAAGAACATGCAAACTCCAAACAGAAATGCCAACTGACCCAGCTGAGGCTCAAACCAGCGACCTTCTTGCTGTGAGGTGATCGTGCCACCCACTGTGCCACAGTGACGCCCTTATTTATGCAATTTTACATAAGTAATATGTTACACTGTTATGCAGAAATCACTGATTTACATTACAAGTATAAAAACATCATGTTTTAGTCATAAATATCATCATCCGCAGCAGTTTTTACTCAGTTTCAAGAGTTCACAGTTGTTTGGCATGCTGTCCCAGGAGAGAGCCCTGAGCTCAAGGGATCCTCGAGCCCAGGGCTCCCTCCCGTTCGCAGAGCAAGAGGGGAGCTTGAGCTCAGATGGATCTCAAAAACTCCCCGGCTGCAGTAGCCAAGGGAACGCTTGAGGAAGAAGGGAGCTAGACGAGTGCATGATTTGCTAAATCTGTTATGCATGTCTTTGGTTGGTGGGAGGAAACTGGAGAATTCGGGGGATACCCACACGGACACAAGGAGAATTATACAAACTTCTTACAGAAACACCCACCGGCCTGGCGGGGACCAGAGTTGACAGTGTTCTTGCTGTGGGACTAACAGTGCTAACCACTGGGCCGCCGTGCCACCCGATCTTTAATAATAGAAGGCAATGGAGAGGAAGGTGAGTTTCTTCCAGACTAAAATAAATGTAGACTGAAGGCTTATAGTAACTTAGGAGTCATATGATTGGAAGATCATGATTAGCTATTGTGAGACAGGCTGTAGTAAATTATAAGCACGTGATCCCCTCAAAATTTGTTTATAAATAAACCTCACTTAACTTACCATTTCGTGAGTGAGTGCATATTCTGTGCTTCTGAAAGGCTGTATTTAAATTTCTGTCATGCTTTATCTGGTGCAAACACTGCGTATCTTGCACAATGTGTGTTGATAGGACACGAGGTTACAACGAACCTGCTCACATATTGTTTACGTTTGTAATATTTATATCATTTGCTAATTAATAACCTCATGTGGAACTGAATTTGTCTCATTTCGACGTCTGATACTGTCCATTTCGCTCACGGACTCATGCTTTCAGAGTCTCTCTGAATGAATGAATGAAATGCGCTGTTTTTCAACAAGGCAACCCGGAGTGCTGAAATATAATTGACTAAACTGGCATTGTGCAGATTAAATTTACCAAAACAAAGACATCGTTCCGGCATAGAAAAAACATTTTTCAAAGCAGAATATCTGACTTCAGCATTGTTTTTCAGTTAAACAAGTATGTTCACTTGGGATGTTTCTTAAATATCTGCACACATATTATGGTATTTTTATGCTTTACAACATTCAAAAACTTACATACAGCACCTTTAAGACATATTGTCCGATCTACTGGTATTTAATGGAGTATATGTTTTTTTTTTTCTCAATGAGATCAGTGTGGGGTTTTCTTTTTGAGCAAAGGATCAAAATGTTAAACAATAAAGAGATTTTTCACAAACGTCTTTTTTGCCACCCAAGTCAATTCAATTTAATTGAAAAAAGGAAGAAAACAGGCTTTAAAAATATGTATTGCAACTGAAATCTACAGACACAAATTGAGAAAGAAGCGCTATAAAAAAAAAAGTGTTTTGCTTGTGTGCCACCTTAAAAGATCATTCTTCCAACTTTACAGCGTCTGAATCTCCACTTTTAAATAAACTCAAGGTGAAAAGTCATGGTTCTGCTAGAGCAAGAGAGACTTTTATACGTATAAAACTAGAGGTCAAATTTCTGAAACCTTTAAAAAGATAATTTTTGTGGGGGTTTTTAAGGTGAAAAGAAATACAACTTTATGCATGATATCTATTCTTAGTGGACGTAGAGATTAGAGAACACTTTATATATACTATGATCAAAACTATATTCATTCATTTTCTTTTTGGCTTAGTCCCTTAATAATCTGGAGTCTCCACAGCGGAATGATCCACCAATTTATCGAGCATATGTTTTACGCAGCAGATGCCCTTCCAGCTGCAACCCATCACTGGGAAACATCCACACACACTCATTACACACATACATGATTTAAGCTTACCCAATTTACCTATACAGCATGTTTTTTTGACTGTGGGTTAAACCGGAGCACCCGGAGGAAACCCACGCAAACATGGGGAGAACATGCAAACTCTGTAAGAAATGCTAACTGACTTAGCCGGGGCTCGAACCAGCGACCTTCTTGCTGTGAGGCAATTGTGCTACCCACTGCGCCACCATGCTCCCAAACTATATTCAATTAAGTGTTATTAAATAACACAAATTAATTTATAAGAATTATTCTTGGTTTCTTAATAAATCTGTACATTATGCAACTCATGAAGCATTAAAGATGTCTTGGACAAAATGCTGGGTTGTTGTAACCAATATTAGGTCAAATATGGACAAACCCAAATGTAGGGTTAATTTCTTCAATTAAATTTTACTGACACTTTTTAACCCAATGGTTGGTTTTGTCCATATATGCAACAACCCAACATTTTATGTATAGTCAATTATGACGGTTGGCGGCATGGTGCTCAGTGGCCCACAGCAAAGGTTGCTGGTTCGAGTCCCGGCTGGGCCAGTTGGCATTTGTGTGTGGAGTTGGTATGTTCTCCCTCGTGTTGGTGTGGGTTTCCTCCGGGTGCTCCGGTTTCCCCCACAGTCCAAAGACATGTGGTACAGGTGAATTGGGTAAACTAAATTTGGACTTAGTGTATGTGTGTGTGTGAATGCGAGAATGTATGGGAGAGTTGTGGCTGAATAGGCATCTGCTGTGTAAAACATATGCTGGAATAGTCATCGGTTCATTCCGCTTTGGCGACCCCTGATGAATATGTGACTAAGCCGAAGGGAAAATGAATAAATGAATGAATGAATGAATGAATGATTCTGGTTCCTAAAAAAGTGTTTTTGCAGTCTTCACTTTTAAATCCCTATATACAATTCAGTTCCAGAGTTATTTGTGTCTAATTGCAGTAGCGTGTAATTACAATACTGCATATTTTAATTCTTGGTAGCTTCAGTAGCTGTTAGAATAATAAAAAATAAGATAAGAGCAATCTAATTTGTTAAACTTGACAAATTATGAAGCTGTTGAGGTATTTGATGGTTAGTTTCTCATCCATTTTTTTTTACTAAATATGTAGTTAACAAGATTGGATACAAACAATGTAATGCTAACACATGAAAAATAATATATACAGTAATTAAAAAATACTAGGATTAGGGTTTAAGGTTTAGAGTCTAGGTTTATTTAGTGTTAGGGTTTAGAGTCTAGGGTTATTTAGTGTTAGGTTTTAGAGTTTA